>CM037997.1:813208-876606 GCA_021234005.1 Nephelium lappaceum
GATCTTTTAAATGTTATTAATTTCCTCTCTTTCTTTAATAAATGACAGCTGGTTGCAATATTATACTTAGGGAAAATTACACTAAAGTACCTCGACCTATTGAATTATTACAGTCATGATGCGAGTTTAAACTAAATTACACATAAATACCTTTGACCTGGTTTGACTAACTGTTAATTAACGGTAAAGTTAACATCTCAAGGGTAAATTGGTCTTTTTATATATTAAATAAATTAAAAAATAAAAAATAATTAATTCCCACTTACAAACTGCCACGTCACACTAAATTTTAAAATAATTTAATTATTTATTTTTTATACAAAACAATTTAATTAATTTATATTATTATTATTTAAATAAAAAATTAAAAGAAAAAGTTTCCAACACTCAGATTCATCCCAATCATCAACATCAACACAAACTTTATTAACAAATCACCATTAACAAACACCAACAAAACTTCATTAAAGCATTAACTCACATCAACACGAAAAACATTCATCAACCCACAATTATCATCATCAAACCATCATCATCAACTCATCTTAATAAACATCTAAACAAATCTTAAGAAAAAATTAAAAAAAAAAATACAAATTAAAGCATCTGACGAACCCAGTCGAATCTGGGGACGATGAACCCAGATTCGACTGGGTTCGTCGCGAATCTGGGTTCGAACGAACCCAGATTCGACTGGGTTCGTTGCGAACTCAGATTCGACGAACCCAGTCGAATTTGGGTTCGTCGTCGCGAATCTGGGTTCGACGAACCCAGATTCGACTGGGTTCGCGACGAACCCAGATTCGACTGGGTTCACGACGACGAACCCAGATTCGACTAGGTTCGCGACGAACCCAGATTCGACTGGGTTCGCGACGAACCCAGTCGAATCTGGGTTCGTCGCGAACCCAGATACCCAGAAGAACAAGAAGAAGAAAAGAAAAAGAAGAAGAGAAGAAGAAAATGGAGGAAGAAGAAGAAGAGAGAAATATAGAGAGAGAGAGAGATTTTGTTTAAATAATATTTCAAATATTGTTTGATATATAAAAAGACCGATTTACCCTTGAAATGTTAACTTTACCGTTAATTGATTGTTAGTCAAACCAGGTCAAATGTACTTATGTGTAATTTAGCTTAAACTCGCATCATGACTGTAATAATTCAATAGGTCGAGATACTTTAGTGTAATTTGCCCTTATACTTAAGATTGCTTTGAAAAAACCAAATGTTAGATTTCATTTTCATGCAAGATAAGAATTACTATTTATGTAGTCAATAAATGTATACGGAATGAATCCTTAAAATAATATATAAAATATCTACATGCCATACAAGTTACCAATATTGGACCCAAGAGTGATTACTTTGTTTTTTCTGTTTGAAACTAAAAGAGTGATTACTTATGCTTGAAAGAGAAGAAAGCAAAAGAAGGTATACATTGAAGATGCAGAGAGAAAATTGTGCTTATCGAGTAAAGATTTTTTTTCTATTTATGGAAATGTCTTGATAACTTGTGAAAAACAGCAGTAGTAGAATCCTCCCAAAAACCAAAATAAAAAACTCAACCACCACACTGACATACCCACACCCACCCACTCAGCCACCCCCAACCAAAAGTTCCCAAATCTCCCCCTCAATCACCACTAAACGACAACCCAAAAGAAGCACGCGTGCCTACTTTCCCAGATTCCCCCTCTCTCATAATATCTAACAACGAGCCTGTTTTCAATTATTATTCAATTTATTGGTATTTATAATTAAGATGAAATAAATTTACAAAGGATTAGTGGGGATCAGATGGGCTGCAAAGTCGATTTTCAGAGAGATTATAATTACATTTGTAATCTCATCCGGTCAATGGAATAATCAAATTCATAATTATAAAATTTATCGTAGTCTATGCTACATTTATGGTGCAGATGTTAATATTTTTCCTTTAATGACGGATATTTGTATATCTGTTTGACTTAATTAATGGACCTGGTGATGCTGTTATGGAAACGTGAGAAGGGGTTTGGTGGGTAGCGTAAAAGAGTAGAGAGTGGGGCTGCTGCACCTTCATGGCGACATTTATCGAAAACTCTCAGAGATGGTGTAAGATGTGACATTTAGAATGTGACAAGTCATGTAGTTTCTTGGTAGTAGCCAAAGAGTGGTAAATGGTGAAGTTTATATTAATTGATTTGTAATTTATGGCAAAATCTTCTCTCACACGTATATATATACACGTGTATATATATACATAATGAATCATGATACTGAGTTTTCAAGTGAAGAGCAAGGAGTGTTAGGTCCAGTTCCAGGCTGCTTTTGGATGGTTGCATTTCAGTCTGAAAAGGTACGGTCATACTTGTGGACCTATGGTGGCCTGGTGGGTCATTAAATCACGTGGTGGTGAGTCACATCATAAGCTGATTTGTGTAAGTCTCGGCCTGCTTGATTCTTTTTTATTTGAGATATTTTTTTTTTAATACTAACATTCATATAACTATTAAAATTAATATTAAATTATGAAAATAAATTTTTCTTGTTAATATCATAATATTTAACAAACAATAACAATAGGTCACACGGGAAACTAAATTCCTTTACTTAAGATCTATTAGAATTAAATATAAGTAAAATTCATGACTATGTTCAAAAAAAAAAAAATTCATGACTGAAAACCAATAACGTTTTAAAAGAACAATATAATCAACTATTGGGTGCACTATTATTATATATCTAAGGAAGTATACATTATAAATGTTTAATTGTTTTTAACTTAAATAAACTAAATCATTTGAGATTCAGAATTGTATGATTGAAAGTCAATAATATATTAAAAGGATAATATAATTAATTATTGGGTGTATTATTAATATGTATGTAAGTAAGTACTTATTATAAACATTTAATTTTTTTAACTTAAACAAACAAAATCGTCTAAGATTCAGAATTATGAATCCAAATAAAAAAACAAATGTAATCATTTTTCTATTTATTGTCCAGTTGAACACAAATTCCTTTAAAGGAGGAAAAAAGGAACAATAATAATTGGGTTAGATTTGAACTAATCCAACCTCTTCAGGATAACGTGTGTGGATACTATTGTAATGTATCTAAGTAAATATATATCATAAAAATAAAAAAAAATGTAAGCATTTCTCAAGTAGCAAACATTTTGTAATTACTACATCCGTACCGGCCAATACTGCCCATCCCATCAATCTGCACATGGTTGTCAAAATCTGTAGAACTGTTGTGCTTTGGATCTTTGCTCACGTTCGTGGCCACTTACATGGGGCTGCTCGTGACGCGGTTGGTGTCTCGACTGTTGTGCCAACACACACATTCTGCAGGTTGACAGAACACCATTTAATTATGGGCGAACAACACAATCAGCCCAGAAGTGTTTTAACGTTACACGAACTCCGCTGATAAAAAACGAATCCATACATATTATTTATGTTTTTCGTCATATTTTTTATATAAGTTAATAGATATTTTAAAAATCTATAGTTTCCCATAAGTGAAAACTATAATGAAGTACTCTCTGGAAAAAAAAAAAAAAAAAAGACTTTGTAATGAAGTTTTCCAAAGTCAGAAAAAGGTCGCTGAGGCATATTTTAATTACATACAGGACATTGACAACCTCTGGCAGGCACGTGGGTACTGCAGAGAGAAATACTATTATGCATTTATAAACTGATTTTATTGTTTAGGAAACAAATTTCTGGTGAATGGTTTCATTTTTCACTTCAAAGGATTTCAAAAGATAAAAATCATATTATTTCAATAAATGTTCAGTAAACATTATAAAGTGAAAAACTATAAGACTGAGAGGTTTCAAAAATATATAAAATTTATACCTATTAAGACATTCTAGTTTCAACTATATTGGCAAACATATAAAAGGTTTCAGAAACATATAATATTTCTTCAACAGTTTCTTGAAAGAACTATTTGTTAACTATCTTCTATCCGGTTCTATTATAGCACAATTATTGTTATCTCAATCATGAAATTTAGAAGAAAGAAATTGGTTCTCTAGTGTGGGATCCTTTATGTGTAGTACTTGACGAAAGTCTTGGTCGTTGTTATTAAAGTCTAGATTATCCATATAAAAGGTCTCGATCATGTCTCATAATCTACAAGACTCTACAAAGACGATCGAGACTTCCCTCGAGTGACTTATATTAAAGCTCTTAAACTGAAAAAAATTATATGATTATATATACATGGTTATAAACTTGTCAAGTGAACGACTTTATACCTGTGTATAACACTAGATTGTTTCAGATTTGGTTTGAGTATAAATTTGCTGGTAAGTTGAAAATTCGTAATTGTATCTGAAAGTGCCTCCACGCTTAGTGCATTTTCTAGCCATTGGAGATCCAATGTCATAATTAAGAGAATTTTGAAACATACATATTATGTACTAAACCATTGAATTTATAATATTAATTTTGATAAATAAAATAGATTTCACAAAAAATAAAAAAATAAAAAAATAAAAAAAAAAATGTTCACATTGGTTAAGAACACATGTCGGTGGAACGAATTAATTTGGAAGCTTGTGTGATAAGCAAATGGTACGTACACGGGAACTAGGGTAAGAATTGTCCATACAACCCCAGCACACAACAACACGATATGATATTAATATGTTTGGGTTAGACCTTATTAAGTTTAGATTACCAATAGGTAAACATGTTTCAACCATTAAATAATTTAACGAGCCATGTTTAGATTCTACCCACCCGACCTAATAATCTATTTAAAATGATTAAATATCAAAAATATTATTTTAGATCAATTTATAGTGTAGACTATTATTTTTGTTTATTAAATATGTTTAATTGATCGAATTATATAATTTAATTTCAAAGATTCAAATCATCTCAAAGTTTTAAATAAATAAATAAATTAACATAATTTATTAATTTATATTAACAACACTTTGCCAATTCGATTAGGATGAGATCAGATGCCAAAATCGAATAGGGCAATTAATCGACCAAGTTGCCAAGTAATCAATCGAATTGGCCTAACTCAGCCAACACAGCAGTGCTTGTCAAGGAAGAAAGACACTTAGTAAGGTTAAACAATGGTAAGTTATTGTTAACAGAGATGAGACGGAGAGTGAGTTGGAGGGCAATTTGGAGTACCAGAGTGGTGCGTCAGTACGAAAGATGGTGGCATCATTTCACCGGATTGGTTGGCAAATTTGGAGTTGGAGGAGGATCATGAACTTGACACGACTCTATAGTTGGTTCTTGGAACCGTTGAGGGGAGCTTGGAGAAGAATATTATATATGATGGTGTTGAGGGGGATGAACTGTGAGGATGATGGTGGAGATTTCATGGGAGGATGGCTATGATCATGTAGAAGTTGGTGATAAGGGAGATGATCTACAATATCTAGACGGTGATGATAGTGGGTAATGGTGCATAGACGCTGGTGGAATATATAATATTCAAAAAATCGTTAATTGTTAATCGATCGATAAGGTAGCGGTTAATGATTTATCGATTATTCGGTGATTAATCGATATATAATGTTGACTGACGGTCAAATTGGGTTAAGCTTATAAAAAAAAAAAAACTTAAATTTTTTTTTAAATGATCAAAATACAATCATATAACCATAAAATATCATCAAACCTATTTCATATAATCTTAAAAATCACTTTAGCATGATTACATAATTAAAATAATATTATTTAAAAAATTTAAAATCAATATAGTAATATATTAATTTTAAAGAGTAGGTACATATTAATTTATTTTTAAATTAAAGAAAATTAACCTTAAAACAAGTAGTTTCTTTTCTTTTTTAAAAAAATAAAATAAAAAAGGAATGAGTAAAAGAAGAAGAAGAAGCAAAACAAGCAGTTTCATACACCGTAAAAAAGTTACTAATAAATAACTTTAAAAAGTCATTTCATTTTGCTAAAGGAAAAAAAGCTATCCATCCATCGCCGTTTAAGTTTCAGGATAACCATCCGTCATGATGCTAGCAAACAACCTTTTTATTTTAAGAAAAAATAACTTAAAAAAAATAGTTTAAACCTGCCCCTGTTAAATAAATTCATATTTGAAATATTAATTGAAGTTTTTCCAACTAATCTTTAAATTTGATTAATCTCCTTTCTTTCTTTAAGAAATGACAGCTGGTTGCTATATTTTACACAAAATTGCTTAAAAAATATAAGAAATGACAGCTGGTTGCTATAAATTACTCAAGATTGCTTTGAAAAAATAAACGTTGGATTCCATTTTCATGCCAGATAAGGTTACTATTTATATCATCAGTAGATATTTACGGTATAAATCTTTGAAATAATATATAAAATATAAAATATCCGCATGTCATACAGGTTACCGATACTGGATCACTCATAAAAGAGTGATTACTTTATTTTTTCTGTTTGAAACTAAAAGAGTGATTACTTATGCTTGAAAGAGAAGAAAGCAAAAGAAAGTATATATTGAAGACGCAAAGAAAATTGTTGTATCGAGTTTTTCATTTTCTAGTATATATTGAAGACGCAAAGAAAATTGTGTATCGAGTTTTTCATTTTCTTGATTGATTGGCTGATAGAGTACAGAGCACACTTCTCTTTATACTGACTACTGCACTGCTTTTAACCACTTGGTTTAACATGCCAATCTTGATCAGCTACTCTAGAGTATAGGATAATGACATTCAACCTTCTCTTTTGACCATACACTGTTTTACCTTAATAATTTCATCAACCCTGTAATTTTGGCTTTGACTGTCGATACTAATAATGAAATCTAACAAGAAAGATTTCAAAATTATGTTACATATTACAAAATGTAACAAATTTCTTTCAAGTGAATTTTGAAATTTCTACATATTTTGCGTCAAAATAAAAGTATATATATTTAATTAAGGATGGAATGATCCGTTTTTTTTTTAAATATTTTAAAAACCTATAGTTTTCGATAAGTGAAAACTATAATGAAGTAGTCTCTGAAAAAAAAACCAATATAATGAAGTTTTCCAAAAACAGAAAAAAGTCACTTAGGCACATTGACAATCTCTGGCAAGCGCGTGGGTACTGCAGAGAGAAATACTATTATACATTTATAAACTGCTTTTATTGTTTATACGAAACAAGTTTCTTCTGAAGGGATTTATTTTTCAAAAGATAAAAGTCATATTATCTCAACAAATGCTCAGACTCTGAACATTACCTACCAAGGCATTCTAGTTTCAACTACGTTGGCAAACATATAAAATTAAAATGTCATTCTTAAATTATAATATAAATTAATGTAGAGAATCAAATTCGAAAATAATTTATGCCATGATAAATCATTATATTTTATATAAAATTGATATTGGAAACCATATAGTTTCATTATCATATGTGTATTTGTAACATGTTAACATAAACTTTTAGTAGTGAAATTTCCAGATAGCATTGAAATAAAATCTAACAGCTACTGAGAGCTCCAGCTTTCACCACCACTGGTGACCACAATATTTTATTTGTTACTTATTGTTACAAAATCAAATCCAACATTAAAGACTGAAGGCTAAATTTACTGCCAACTAGTAGTGCCAGGTACGTGACAACTGATTCAATATGGCCATTCAACAATATGCTCCAAACAGTACTGCATTGTTCGGAGCATATTCACACAAATATAGAATATCATGCAACATATTCACACAAATATAAAATATCTTGTAAATCAATTATCTAGGAGTGAGTTGGAAAAAAGACTCTTTATAATTATTTCCTTTTGAGAGTCTCTAAGATATGTCATATGTCGAATATGATAGGGAAAGAAATGCATCAAAATCAACTAAAATATACATTTATTACTTGCAACTTTAAATCAACTCAAGTATGCAAGATAACAAATTTATAACAAAAGTAAACTTTGATAAATAAGCATAGAGGGAAAAGAGTGAATGAAAGAAGAAAGTATACACACTAAGTATGACCGTAAAATCCAATGAAAATATTTGAAGACATGAAGTCCTCTATGCTAGACTATATAAACCTCATAAATTGAACAATTGAAGATAATTTAGGTTGAAATTCATTTTCGCAACGTAATGTAAAATTCAATTTGCCAACTAAATAAATTGACTTTATAAATATATATTTTCTAGCTTATGGAGTAACATACAAGTTGACATACAACATAACTTAGGAATATTAAATACTAATCATTTTCTACAACTTTCCACCCAAAAACGTAATGTATATTTACTAGCTAAATGCTCACTACATACGTACTTCGCATGACATCCGGATAAACCTCTAAATTTTACAAAGAAAAGGACTAGATTGAAAGAAAGAACAGGACTACATTGATAGTTTACACAACAGCGTGAAAACAAAATTTGACTGGGCTGAAATGTAATTTTGTTTATCGGACTATAAATTATAAAAGCAGCACACAGGACTAAATCATAATTTTACGAAAATTTGAAAAAAAATCAGTGGCTTTTTTGAAATAAAATAAAACAGTGAGGGGGTAATTTGGTCAAAAGAATGGGCTATAAAACCTTCCGTCCGTCTTCTTTGTGGCCGTGAGACATCAAACTAAATGAGTAAAAATTCAAGAGTAGAGAGAGAACTAGAGAGAGAAAGAGAGAAATAGATGGATTTAGAGGAGAGAGAGGGCAAAACGGAAGATGAGAGGGTAGAGGTCTGCCAGACGGCGTCGGATTCTGGTGGAGTTAAGTGATGGGTGGCGGATCTTAGGATTTGTATTTTTGCTTCTTTCTTTTGGGTGGCTTGAGTGTTGTTGGAGATGATTTTGTGTAATGGAAGGTCTGTGTGTGTGTGGTAGATTTGAGTGGGGTGGAGATGGATGCGTGATTTCTTTGTGTGTGTCTGTGTATGGGTGTTTGGTGGAGATGAGATGAGTTTGGGTTAAGAAACTAACATTTTGCATATGCACCTCACTGGATGTTGTGGCGGCTGCGGCTCTTCAATCTTTGAAGGATTCATGGAAAAATACACCACCAACTTGGGAAAGATCAAATGATCCCTGTCAATACTGGGAAGGAGTTATGTGTAACAATTCAAGAGTGACAGCTTTGTGAGTTTTTTTCTATATTTCATAAAAGACAACCCTGATTATTTCTACATATTGGATCTTGTCTTTGATTCAGTACTGTTTTCATTACAATGCATCACTTCACATTATGCTTTCAGGGGATTATCAACCATGAGCCTCGAAGGGAAATTGAATGGAGATATTGGGGGGCTATCAGAATTGAGATCCCTGTAAGTTTCCCTCTTGTTTTGTCTTCAAAGTTGATACCTCTTTTGAGTTCCTGGATGGGTTATAACAGACATGAAAATCATCTATGTGTTGCATTGTTGGTTTATGAATAATACTATATCTTAAGGAGCATGGTCTTATTTATTAATTCAAGTTCATGAATTTATTTCATCTCAGGGACCTCTCTTTTATTAATGGCCTAACTGGTTCCCTTTCTCCGCGATTAGGAGATCTGAAAAAGCTCAGTATCCTGTAAGATTCTAAATCCAATGCTTCTTGCTTGCTAACCTGGCTTCGTCAGCGAGCTTGTATAATGTGACGCACTGTGATGTTTTTTTCTTCTTCTTTTTGTGTTTAACTTTCAGAATTTCAGCCGGCTGTGGTTTCACTGGTAATGTTCCTGATGAACTGGGCAATTTGGAAGAGCTATCTTTCTTGTAAGTATTGCTGTAGCAATAACATTAAAAGCAAAATCAATTCAGGAGGGGTTTTTCCCTGTTCACTCTACTGAAATGTACCCTCATTTTCAGGGCTCTGAACTCAAACAATTTCAGTGGTAGGATTCCTCCTTTGGGTAAGCTCTCCAAAGTCTATTGGCTCGACTTGGCAGACAATCAGTTGACAGGAGCTATCCCAGTTTCAACGTCCACCTCTCCAGGATTGGATCAACTAAAAAATGCTAAACACTTGTGAGTACTTTTTGTCACCAGTCCCCCGTCAAACTGAAAATAATGAAGTAAGAATGGATCTGGGACTATTGATGAGTTAAGCCTATCTCTGGTGGTGTCTGGGGTAGTGTATTTATTTTTCCTGGTTTTTGTTCTTTTGGATAGGTTATGGGTTGATTATGGCGGATGGAAAGGGGTTGTGTTTGGGGTTGGATGGTAAAGCCGAGAAAAAGACTCACTACTCGGTATTAGAGTGAGCTTCGGTTGAGGGTGAACAGGCCTGAAATCGAAACTGCTTTGATCCCAAAAAAATTGTGCGGATAGTTTTCAGGCATGGCAAACTTGTTCTGAAAATTATCTGGCAATGACTAGATATAGTTCTAGGGACAAGATAAACAACTTAAAACTGCAATTTATGAACTGCGTCTGTTGATTGATAACCTCACTGTTTTCAATTACAATTTAGATCTATATTTAAAATGTAAAAAATTACAAGAATTTATTGCAGTAAGTTGGCTGTAGAGTGGCTTAACAGAGTAGGGTCGTTGTTCTGGTGATTTAGGGTTGGTTGAGTAGAGGTGGCTCTAGGGTGGCTTAACAGAGTAGGGTGGCTGTTGCTGCATCATTTACCGTTATATTTATTTATTGTTATATGTATCTGGTAGCTGTGGATGGAAGAACATTTACTGTTATGGTGAATGTAGCTGTGTCGTGGAAGGGAAAGGAAGGTGGTGGTGGATCAAGGAGGGAGTGGGTACGGGTCTGGTAGTGGGCATGGGTGGACTCGGTGGTGGTATCTCCGTGGTCGACTCAGTAGTATCTTTGTCTATCATATTAAGTATTAATAACTTATCATAAATAAATAAATTGTCTTTCTTTACTGTTAATGTTGTTTATTTAATTAACTAATTTTTTTTTTGTTTGTGTAGCCATATGTTGTTAAAATAAAAAATATTAAGTTCATGTCTATCATTATCATTCTTCCTTTTTTATTGAATGTAAACACGTCGCGATCACAACAAAATTATTTCGGTAAGGTTAAAATATATTTAGTCGAACACTTTTAAATTGGTTCATGCATGCATACATTGTTAATTTTTTGCTGTATTATTTTGGTAATGTTAATTGAAACAAATTTAAAACATCCTCAGTTTTCTTATCGGATTATTTTTTATGATATTTTATGTAATCTATTACAAGGTGAAAGACATGAATGTTTGGAATATTAAGATCGTTGTTGTCTTTAATCTTGTGGTGAAAAGATTATATATTGTTGTCTTTAATCTTGTGGTGAAAAGATTATATAAAGGATTATCAAAAGTAATCCGAAGAGGAAACTGAGGATGTTAAGAATCTATTTCAATGATTACCAAAATAAATTAATAAAGAATTAGCAATGATGTATGATCAAATTTTTTGAAAGTGTTCAATGAAATTTATTACAAATTTATTGAAGTAGTTTTGTTGTTATCGCTGTGATAATCATGAATGAACTACATTATTGCATTCAATAAAAGGAAGAATGATAAAATAACCGGCATGAACTTAAAATTTTTTCTTTAACAAACGTAGAATGTTATGCATCAACGTGGTTGATTTCAAGAAGTTTCCTTCTCAGACATCAAACAGCCAACAACAGTATTTACATGGTGTTCTGGATGTTTAAATGACTCATAGAATGTTATGCATCTACAGGCCCGCATACAAAAGCATCCATGCATAGGGTGAAGGATTGTGGTGGACATTATTACCTGTGGTAGCATTTTCTTTTAGCCTGGGCCGGATTTTTTGTCCTTGAAAAGAGGGTTCTGAAATATGCAATTCTTGTGCTCAAAAAGTGGGTTTTAAAATAGTCAATCATTAATGTGTTCAATATAATTAATTTTAGATGATTCTGAAATATGCAGTTTCTGTCCTTGAAAATGAGGGTTCTAAAATATGATTTGCTTTCCAAGTAGAGTAAAGAATATAAAAAATATGATATTTAAATAAATGTGAATCGAAAAGTTTATGCCAACCTCTTGCGTCCTTTATTTCCAAGCACAATGAAATGTACATATGTTACTAGCGGACGATCGTTCATTGATGATCAGGAATTCATGTTCACAAAGATACTGCCACGAGTATTGAAGGTCGGTTGGTAGCCCTGCGGTAGATTTTGTGGGCCTCACGTTGTGTGGTCTGAACTGTGTCTAAAATATTTCTAAAATTAGAAAAAATTATTCATAAAGAAGATCGTTGTGATGGGTGGCCTAATGGTTAAAGCACGTCCCCACTTATTTTTATCGACGAGGTTCCATCTTTATCTGATACAGATATTTTTTATTTATTTATGGGTAGTTTTTTTTATTTTTTTCGAGAGTAGATTTTAGAACTGGTCGTTAAGTAGATTTTATTAATAGATTTTGATAAATATATAGTGTTAAGAATTTTAAATTTAACAATACAATATAAAAAACATTTAATTGTCAAAATCAAAGTCAATAAAATAGTTAACAATACGGTAAATAATACATTCAATATTTAAATCAAAGTCAAAATAAGAGAAAACATGTCATATACAGATTTAAATAAAATGGAGGTAGCTCATGACACGTAGAATCATTTTCTCATTTTCAATTTCGGTGATCCCGGTGAGAGGTCAATACAATTAGCGTTGTCAATACAAATAGCAGTTATAATCACCGGATGAGATCAATATAATTAGCATTTGTAATCTCGATGCAGGTCATTATAATTAGTGTTGTGGAATAATAAAATATTTCAGCTGGATTATATTATACAATTATAACACCTATGATTTCGGTGCTTAGGCCATTACAATTAAATGAATTACAAACATATTTAAAAAGTTTGCATCACAAGCATGATTACAATATAAATCATTCTTTTGAAATGCGAAGGAGTACTTTTAATAAAATATATCACATTTTTCATATACAAATTTAATACCTTTAATACAATTGAATAATGTACATAAAACACGTGTTTAAGGATGTAGAATCATTTAAGTAAAATATAATAAAATAATGTTGATAAATCTAAGGTCTTATTCAATTATTTAAGATGACCAATTAATGTATTTTTTAAATCAAACATAGTTAATATTAAAACAGCGTATAAGACATACCTTTTCCGTTTATCTCAATAGATAAAATAATTTTACGAATTTAATCTCTTTTATCAACCTAAAATCACATCACGAAACTCATAAATTTATAGGAAATTATAACTTACTAAATTAATTTAATTTCAAATATTATTAAAATTCACTATTGTCAACACTGTCTCTACTGATGTAATATTAAAATTCATTATTATCAGTACTGTCTCTACTGATATACTATTAAAATTCATTATTGTCAACACTGTCTCTACTGTTGTAATATGTAATCTAATTTCTCTAATAAATTGTGTATAAAACCAATCATCCCAACAATGCATATATATATATATATATATATTCTAATGACCTAGAATAAATATCATAAAAATTTTTAGCCTTAAATATCTCTGTTAACCTATCAGTTTAAACCTCCGAATCCAAAGTAAGACTATGTCGACATTAGTTTCAAAACTGAATAGCTCTTAATGTCTGAATTTAAAAAAATAAAATGCTTCATAAGAATTCTTCAAAATTTAATGACTTATAGAGGACTCATATTGATTTATAAAGAAATTTAATGACACCAAAATAACATCAATAACATGTCTAAAACATTCAAAATTCAATCTAGTTTAATGGTGTTCAAGTTTGTTATTTTACTAAGTCAGAGGTGAATAAAAATTTCTAATTAATTACACATTTACCCTATGACCACAAAATTTTTCAAGCTATAACCCAACATCCTAAGGATTATTCATACAAAATTTCATAATTTTATAAGCAATATAATTGACCTAACTAAATCCTCTAGTTTGTCTGATTATTTCAGAATAAAACATTCCAGCAACCGTTGATTATTCTAAAATAATTCATACAGTTTTAATCTAACATCAAAATACTCAAAACCTAGATAATATGATCCCACAAACCTATCATACATACAGTTTAAGAGAATAAAAGAAAAAAAAAAAAAAAAAGAACACTTACTTGATTCACAATCAACCTTCACAATAACCTTGATCTCTAATGCTTCGGTGGTTGAAGGTTCAATTTCGTTAATAGAGAATAAGCTTTTGAATAATATGAGAGTTGGCTACTGTGAAAACAATATGGCTTCAAACCGTAGTAGTGAATGAAAGATATATTATAATAATAATATTTTTTTTTTCAAATCTATTTTCACCAATATTCACCTGCAATTGCTGCCTATTAATTGATGGAAATTTTTTGAAAATTTTCCATTACAACTAAAAATTTTGATTGATGGAAAATTGTCTTTCCCTTGATTATAGCCTATTTATTGATGGAATATTTTTTCAAAAAAAAATTTCATTATAACTAGACTCACCACCAAACTCACCACTAAACTTCAACAATCTCTCACACCGTAACAATCTCCCCAGTCAAACTTTAACAATCAATCCCAATCACCATACCAAACCCCAACCTCGACCCCCAATTCCAATCACCATACCAAGACTAAACCTCAACCCCCAACCAAACCCAAATCAGTTAAATTACTTGTCACTAGTTACAGCCGCTCGTCCTCGTCGTCACTCGACCACCACTAGAACTTGTCCACATCAACCTAGACGATTTTGGAGAGATTGGCTTCGGCTTTAATGACAGCGACATTTGATGATTTCAAAGAGGTAACGGAGACGATGACAACTTACTTTAATAGCGATGACGATGTTAGAGAGAGAAGAGGGATGAGAGAAGGGAAGGGAGAGGGAGGAGAAGGGGGTGAGAAAGGTTGAGGGTTTGATTGAAATAGACCGTGTGGGCTGTGAGGTGTTGAGTCATTATGTATCATTATTTTTTGCTCATTTTACCTATCATTTATGTTATGTTTTCGGGTGAAATTAGTGCTTTTATTTTGCTTTGTGTTTCTGTGTTTAAATTTACGATTTGATAAGAAAAGAGTAATATTGATAGATTATCATAATAAATTTCAATAAAGAAAAAATAGAGATTCAATCCGAAGAGCTTACGAGGCGACAATCGTATTAAAATGAAATAAAATGAAATTTTTTGGAACCTATGGTGCTAGCAAAGGTCTTAGGCTGATAGAGAGAAATGCATATGAATATGTAGAAGAGATGTGTTATCTTATCGATGCTAGATGATGAGTGCAATTTAAATTATATCTAAAAGAGTGGTTTGAAATTATTTACGGGAGAGATAAACTTTATAAATTTATTACAATTTGACTATCTATCGTTAGTCACAAACCATTAAGATTAATAGTTAATAGTGATAGAGTGGTGCAAAGATTATATAACCCTTGAATTAAAGAAAAAATAGAATTAAAAAAAAAAGGTAAAAAAGAAAAAAAATTAAAAAAAAAGAACTTTAAAAAATAATTGGTTGATCTCCACCATCTATCAATCTATCACTCTTGATGGATGGTGGAGATCAAATTATAAATTTCATACAACTTTGACTCTGAGCCAATGAGGTTTAAGTTAATTATAAATTCACAATTTTCATACCCATGAGATTTGTATATGTTCTCATCTAATTTATTTATTTTTATCGCCCATAATGAGACATGATCAAATTATTAAATTAACCCATAAATTCATATTTATTTACATTTTAAATGGTTATATTTCTTACGCCTCACATTTATTGATTGATTACTATAAAAGTTCTTGCTTTTTTTTTTTTTCCCTAACTCTTATATAAAAACCTATTCTTATGTAGTTATCCTTGCAAATTAGAATTGTGCAAATAATTATATCCTCAAACAAAAGTCTTACTAGGTTTTTTTATTTTTTATTTTTTAAATCGTTCTAGTTTTAATAAATGTTTCAAAAGAGACATGCCATAATATCTAAATGAAAAATGTTTATAACATGAATGGAGGTGAGGACAGGAAGGATAAGTACTCTTCAACATTCAAATGACCAAAAATTTAAAAATCAACTAACTTGAACTTGACATATGTCAGTCTTACTAGTACCAATTGGTCAATTCAGAGAGAAAATCATGGCAAAGCGTTTTCATGAAACAATCCAATCAAAGAGTGAATTAAACTAATTAATTAGACTATGGCATTTCTTGCTAATACCAGTTGGTCAATTCAGAGAAGAAAATCATTGCATCAATATCCTGAGAGTTGATTAATTAGATTAAAGAGAGGCAAATAGGCTTTAGAGAAAGAAAAAGCAATAAGTGAAAACAAATGTGTATCATCTTCAAATCAATAATTGATATGAGTCTGCTTCTAGTCTCAAAAACAAGTTTCTAGCAAGAAGGTACTACCACAAACCTCTAAGTATCCTTAAAACACGGCTTTATTTCCATCACAAAATAAAAATATGGGAAACAAACATTTCAAACCCACATTACAACAACAATGCAACAGACTATAATAACAAATCATATATAACACAATAATTTAACACAACGTGACACTTCCAATAATTTTTTAGTTCTAAATGACATTGATATTAATGCATGAAAGAAACAGTAGTATTCATGACATGTAAAATTTCAATAAGCAAAAGTAAGCATGAAGCTAGCTTATGGCCCCACAAGTTTGTTTTTCAACAAACACTTAATTTATAAATTTACACTTGTACTCTTCATTTTTGGACCTCCTAATTATGATATATATATATATATATATATATTGAAAAGCACTTTAAACTGTAATTTTTTTTTTTGGACCAACGTTTTATGAAATTTTTAAGAAGAAATCAACCGGGAGCCTCCAATGCATCCACTATTTTGTATTTTGTTTAGTTATATGTAGTGGTTATACTATGCATTTATCAAGGGGGATGCTTTCTTTCTCATCACTCTCAATTCCTTTGGATGTGTCATAGAGACCATCTACGTAGCCATGTTCCTTGCTTATGCACCAATAGAAAAAAGGGTAATATATCTTGAAACTCAAAATTAATTTAATCAAATTAATTATTAGAACATCATTTAACTTAACTATCAACTAACTTCTTTTAAACAAATTTGACTGCAGACGTTAGCTCTCCAAATACTTGTTTTTATGAAACTTGGAGCACTCTTTATATCATTGTAATCATACGTTTTATGCTAAAAGGCAACCTACAAATCCTAGTCCTTGGCTAGACTTGCATTGGCTTCTCTATGGCCGAATTTTTAGCACCTTATTAATCATAGTGAGTATTAATATTTAATTAACTAAATCATCACTTATTTAATAATGTTCTTACCTAATTTTTTTTTTCCATGTAGCTACTTGTTATTAAAACCAAAAGTGTTGAGTGCATGTCACTCACTTTGTCATTCCTCCTCACAATGAGTGTGATCATATAGTTCAGCTATGATATTCTCCTTAAGGACATCCAAACTGTGGTAAGCGTATAATGAATTTCGTCGAACACTTTCAAATTTAATCATGCATGCACATCATCGCTAATTTTTTTTGGGTAATATTCATTGAAACAGCTTCTTAACATCCTCGGCTTTCTCTTCGGACTAGTTTAAATGATGCTCTACATATTCTACATGTTTGGAAGGTTGAAATGGATGACGAGACGACTAACAACTCTAACGCCTATGTTCAAACAGGCTTCAATAACTTCAGCAGAATTATCAAATGATTAAAACAGATGAAATTGGATTACATGATTTTTTTTTTTCCCTTTTGAGAAGAACATGATACATATCAAGTATATGTAGGTAAATGACTAATTCAAAGCTTGCTCATCTAAGGCCATTTGTCGAAACCAACATCATGACTTAAATTTAACAGCAAATTATAATTTAACTACCCAGTTGAAACTATAATTTAAGCGGAGCAACTGTTTCGGTTTTATTGCAATTAACCCTCCGACCATTAGCGGATCTCCGTTAGCGTTAACCGATTGAGGGACAAAATTGTCTTTTGACCTCATTTTTATTTTTCTTTTAAAATAAATTAAATAAATTTTAATTAAATCAATCAATAAAAATTAAAAACATCAACTCGAAACAATTGAAGAAAAAGAACAACACTATTCTTCTTCAATGAAAAAAAACAACCTTGTTCTTCAAACACAAACCCCTCTTGTTCACACACAACCTCGAACAAAATCAAACACAACACCCTCTTGTTTGCACCCATTCGCCAATCGTTGCCCTCTCTTGTTTGCAACCCTTGTTTCTCCAACAACCTTCTTTTGTTCGCACCTTTTTGCCAATCACCGATGATCGTCTTTCCCCAGTGACCTTTGCTTGTTTGCCAATTGTTGCCCCCTCCTAGACCTTTGAAACCCATCCAGACCTAGTTACTTCAGATGTCATCTTCATCCTTTGGTTGATTTTAGAGTTGTGTTTTGTTTGAAAAGAAGAAGAAGAGAAGCAGAATAAGAAGCGAGAGAGAGAGAGAGTGACAAACCTAGATCTGGGTTCGAGGAAAAAGAAGAAGAAAAAGAGGAAAAAGAGAGAGAGTGTGTGTGGTGAACCTACCCAAATTTGAAAAAGAAGGAGAAGAGAAGAAGAATAAAAAGAAGAAGAGAATAAGAAGAAGAAGACAGAGACAGAGACAGGGACGAACCTACCAGATCTGGGCTTCTTTATTGTTTTATTTTTTAGTTTTTAGTTTTTGTGTTTGACTTTGGTTTTTATTTTGGTGGGTTTTTATTAGACTATGGTCTTGTTGTTTGACAATGGAGCTGATGTTAATTAAGGAATTATTATGGTCAAATACTAGATTTGATGTTATTCTCATTTGGTAGAAGATTTCCTGTTAATGAAGATGATGAATGTGTTGATTTTCTAAGTTGATGAAGCTAATGAAAAAATTTCTTATTTAATTTTTTTGTTTTTAATAATTTTATTTTTTATTTAGTCAATTGGATCCATTTCAACCACCAAGGATATTTTGGTCTTGTCACCACTTTGACACTATTTATACCAAATGTAATGGAAAATTACTAACGGTAGGGGGGTCAATTATAATAAGACCGAAACAATTTTTCTGATTAAATTATATTTTCAATTAGGTAACTAAATTATAATTTCCTCAAAATTTAATTTAGATACAACCGGCGAAAAGGTACCTCGTCATTTATTTGATAAGACTAGTGAAGAAGTTCTTGAAGAGTGTTCAGAATAAAAGGTCGCTGCCTTGTTCTCATCAAGTTTCACAATTGTTTCCCTTACAATGCCAAAACCAGACTCAAGAATCAACCTTTTGATTTCATCAGTGTAGTTACCAGACACTCCATCCGACTTTATCATAGCCAATATTTTCCCCTTTCCCACACTTCCATCACTCAACGACCTTGAAACAACCGCCAAATATCATCACAAGATTGAATAACATCACGGCATAAACACGACACCCCCAAATTCTATCAATTCCATAACTTCTCATCTTGTTTTAACCTTAAATAACACACTCTCAACTTGTCTTACAGTCTCAATTCATGCAATATCAACGCATATTCACCAAAATTTCCCATTTCACAGAATCATAACACCTTTTACACATCAATCAATCAGTCAACCACATTTCTAACATCACAAATCACATCCAAGTCACAAACTTGATCAACAAACAAACTACAAAATGAAACCTCACTTAAGCTACCGATCTCAATTATAAAGCATAGCAGTGTAAACATGATATGCATACTCATTACTCAAAATACCCACGTCATGAAATCCTTTAACTATCAAACCAAACCCCTCTTCTCGCTTATTTTCCTGCATTTTCCCACCAACCAAACAAAACCTTAACAACTCACCTATTAAAGGAGGCACAAAGCAAAACCAACAAGCAAAAGAGTCTGACCCCACCAACAAGAAAAGTCGTTTCTCTCAATCAACTGCAAAAAAACACAACAAAACATGATCAAAAAGTGAGCCTCAAAACCATTTTTTTTCTGGGCCCAAAAAGCAACAAAAGCTGCAACTTTGTGATAATTTTTTTTTTCCCAGAAACCAAACAAAGGCAGAGACTTCACAGACCTGCAATGCATGCAATGCAAGTATTGAAATTGAAATATTTGGGAGAAAGAGAAAGAAAGGACATACATAGGTTCAAAGCATTTAGGGAGGCGAGAAGAGAAACCCGATTCGCTAGTTTTGTTGTGAGACAAAAGGTGTCACTTTTGTCACACGTTGTCCAATTGAAAATCTAAGCTGTCAGACTTGGGTTTTTTTTTTTTTTGTATTTTTTATTATTTTGTTTAATTTTTGTTCTTTTTATTTGTTTGAGAGAATTATTTTTTTGAATAATAGCTTCTTTTTTTTTTTTTTTTTCGTGTTTAGAATTAGAAAAGTAAGTATTGGTTTTGATGGAAATTTTAGGATTTATATTTATTAAAATACGGGTAAATATATCAATTATGTTTCTAAAATTTTGATATTTCAAGGGTATTTTTTTCATTAAAAAAAGTATTTTCTATATGAATACAACTATTTTTAAAATGTTAAAAACATATTAGATATTTTTTCAAATATTTTCTTTCATATTTGGATTAATAAGTTTAAATTGCAAAAGAAGTTTTACACAGATAGAGAACAAGAGACTTTGGAGGTATTATAGAAATAAAAATAATAATAATAAAGAAAAAACCAAAATCAAAATGAAAATAAAATATACTTCCCCTTCTAACACTGGAGGTTATACATCTCACTAAGATATCATTTATTTAAGTGCTTAAGATTCAAGTCCCCCTGCATATATTTTGCAAGATACGTAGGAGTAAACATTTTTATTTTAGAGTAAATTTCTAAATTGCTCATATTTCTCAAGATTTGTGTGATCTCTTATTATAAGAATAGACACTTGGGTTATAGAAGTTATTCGAAATTGATCTGGGTAGAACCTTAACAAATCTGTAACCTAGGCGGTGTTAATTTTGAAAGTAAATAGATTATTTTACTTCTGCAGTTAAAAACATGTCTCATTCCCTTTGTCTCGATTGATATTGCTCTTTTTGCTATTAGTGTTTAGTCAGGCCCAGTTTAGTGTTTCAGCCCATGCAAAGACATAATTTCTTTGGTTGGCCTTCGGCTTTGGCTCATTGTCATCTTCAAGTTAGTTGATTTGATAGTGTTTTCTGTTCTTTTATTTTGTCTTCAACTAGATTGGAACGTTTTTATCTTTTTTTTTTTTTTCTTTTTCTTCTCGACAATAAAACATTTCGAGATGTATATCTGTAATTTTTCTTAACAAATTAATTTTCTTTTAAAGCAAAAAAATCATATCATAATCTCTTATTTGTACATATATTATATATAACAAAAACACCAAACATTACATATGGTACATGCTATATAGTCTGTTATAACACCAAACATTACATATGGTACATACTATATAGTTTATTTTTTGACTTGTTTTTAAATTTCAAAGTTTTGATGCCACAATATTGTCATGAACCAAGTTTGATCTTGGAGGAAGTTGTAAGGGTTCCCAATCATCTTCGTCCAATCTTTCAAAACTCTGATTCAACTTTTCTTCATTAATTAATTCTAACTTCGAAGGCTGCCACTGTTTTCAAAAAAGATATACACATTTTACAAAAATGAAAACTAAATGTCACATTAAAAGGTTACAAATAAGAATTCGTCCAATAACATATTATAACAATACACACATACCTGTGGTTTTTTAACCTTTTCTATCAATTTTGTCCGCACGCCCTATGGAAAAAGTATATATTGTACTAAAAACACAAATTCATGAAATTATGTAAGCATTATTAATTTAATTATGATAATTTTTTAATTACATACCTCATAGAAATCATTGCTCACGGTTCTCCGTATAACATGACAAATTACAGTATATTCATGAACCAAGCATTCCTTTAGATTTTGCTTTCGACCTTCCCTTATCTAATTATTTGAATTCAAAAAAAAAATGTTGGCATAAAAATTATATAGAAGTATGTATTTACTCATCATCTTAAATTGAAATATGAAAAAAAAAAAAAATCACACAATATAAATGAAAATCTTAATTATTATTAATTGAGTTTCCTTGTTACCGATCTAAGAAAAATTTTAAGGCCAGTTGGTGTAGAAGATTTCATTGAGTTAATTGCATCAACTATCCACTGTTCCCTTCCATTCTCTAATTGCTTCTCCTGAAATACAAGTTGACAAACCATTGAATGTATACATATATACAGAATAAAGTTTTGGTTAATGCTTTTGGATTGCAACCAAAAATCATATATACACACATACTTACCAGTGCCAACAATATTTCTTCAATAGTTTCTTGAGAGAAACATTTGTTAACTATCTCCGATCTGGTTCCATTACAGCACAATTATTGTTATCTCAATCATGAAATTTAGTAAAAAGAAATTGGTTCTCTAGTGTGGAATCCTTTATGCATAGTACTTGAAGAAAGTCTTGATTGCCGTTATTAAAGTCTAAACTATCCATATAAAAGGTCTTTATCATGTCTTATAATCTACAAAACTCTACAAAGACAATTGAGACTTCCCTTAAATGACTTATATTAAAGATCTTAAACTGAAAAATCATATGATTATATATACATGCTTATAAACTTGTCAAGTGAACGACTTTATACCTGTGTATAACACTAGATTGTTTCAGATTTGGTTTGTCTATAAATTTGTTGATAAGCTGAGAAATTGCAATTGTATCTGAAGGTGCCTCCACGCTTAGTGCATATTCCAACTGCTGGAGATCCTACGTTATAATTAAGAGAAATTTGAAATTTACATATTATGTACTAAACTATTGAATTTATAATATTAATTTTGATAAATAAAATAGATTTCACAAAAAAATTGAAATTAAAAAAAAAAATGATAACATTAGTTAAGAACACATATCAGTGGAACGAATTGATTTGGAAGCCTGTAAATGGTACATACACAAGAACTAAGGTGGGAATTGTCCATACGACCTCGGGACACAACAAGATGATATGAAATTAAAATGTTTGGGTTAGACCTTATTAGGTTTAGATTACTAATAGATAAACATGTTTCAACCATTAAATAAATTAACGAGTCGTGTTTAGATTCTACCTGCCCAACTCATTAATCTATTTAAAATGATTAAATATCAAAAATATTATTTTAAATATTATTTTAGATCAATTTATAGTGTAGATTATTATTTTTATTTATTAAATATGTTTAATTGATAGAATTATATAATTTAATTTAAAAGATCAAATTATCTCAAAGTTTTAAATAGATAAATAAATTAATATAATTGATATAACTTAAAATTAACAAGTTAAATAGATTTTATTGGATAACCCTTTAATTTCATGGTCATGTTTAAACTATTAGCACAATAAGTTTAATAGGTCACTTTTTTTTTTTTTTTTTTGGAAAGATTAATAGGACATATTTGGATTGAACCAAATATCAACCTTGGTAACTAAGACTATGAATCATGACTCATACCGTAGAACTAACAAAATGTGTTGCTAGTCCACATGCAATCATTTCAGCTCCATCCAATTTTGCTCCCGTAAGCCCTAAATATTCTCCTGAAAACAGACAATAATATTAAATGTATAGATAGGGAATGTGAAGGAAATTTTATATCATGATAAAGATTGTTATCAACAAGTATATCTAGTAGTTGAAATTTTGACATTTAAATGAGACAGAGATTTACCTAAATATCCAGGGAGTCTAGAGAGGAAATAAGTTTCCCCAACATAAGATCCTATTGCTGCTGCCGGCATAGCAAAAATCTATACACGTTTAAGAGCAGGCCTGGTTATATTATGTTTTCACTAATACAAAATCAGTAGATTTTTTAAAAAAATAATGTGCGTGTGTCTATATATATATATATATATATACACACACAGAGACAAGATAATGGCATATACATACAGTATTCTCGGTGACAATCTTGAACGGGGCAAGCACGGAAACTCCAGCACCGCCACCCATCACCATTCCATCAATAAGTGCAACCTTCAATAGTTATTATCATTCATACGTTAGGTAATTAATTAACGCAACTTCCTTTCTTGTAACCACAGTTCTCCATTCCAAATTCTCAGAAGAGAAAAAAGAAAAAAGGAAGTATATATTATAATTATTTATTTATATTACCAGGGGCTTCTTATACGTAGCAACCAAATACTCGAGGTTTGAAAATTTCTTGAAGAAACTTGCACCGAAACTCCAATGCCCTGATTCATCAATTCATAATCCAAGTAGAATAATGACACTGCATGGCAAGGATTCCAGTAGGCTATAAATTATATATGATAGAAGGATAGGGCAATTATTGAATTCGTCTCTATCTATTTACTTAAATCCAAATTGTTTTACCACTTTTTGGTATTCTATTGTTTCAATCAGAAGTGGAAAAGTGAGAAAATACTGAAATTTAATTATTATGGTGACAAATTTTTATAGAAATTGGATGTGAAAACAAATTTTTTTGGATGGTAATATAGCTACCAAAAACATTGAAATTAAGCTTTCAAAAATAGATTGAAATTAAGTGATGATATTGTTAACAAATAAATAAAAAAAAATAGGGGGATAATTTTGTCACCTGCAGTCATAAAATTATACAATGCTACAACATCTCCACCAGCACAAAATGCTCTTCCATTTCCCTAAGAATGATAAATAAAATATATAAAATAGTTAGTGTCCCAAATTTATAATAGTTCACGATGAAATGTATTTTTAATTAGAAATATTTTAGTCGCCGATAGTGAAAACGGTGTAAACTAACATCAAATAACTGAAGTGTTATTTCACTAATATTGAAGAATTAAGTTGAGATTTACTAGTACCTACTTGGATAAAAAAATAATAATATCATTCATTAAAAAATTAATAAAAAAATTTTCAATTTATCAACTAGTTCGTAACCCTATTTTTTAATAATCTGATTTAAAATTCAGTTTTGGAATGAATATTGATTTGAAGCCGAAGAAAGAGACAGAGTGAAATAGAACAAAAAATATTAGAACTCAAGAGAGGGGTGCGGGTGAAGCCGAGAAGCAATCAAGAAGAGAAGTGAAAGAGAAGGATGGGTGACGGTTCTAAATTGGTGGAGTTTTCATTTAAGCATTGATTTTATATTATAAAAGCATCCGTCAACATCTCTAAGCATGTTTGGTGTCGTTTGCATTGGCCCACCAAATCTTATCTTCTTTATGACAACCCATTGTCCACTAAATGGGACACTTATCAACTTGCTCATATATTTGTGTTGACATGGCTGCTGCTTGAACCTTCTTATTGGGGACCATTTGGCAGTATGTAGAAAATCATCTTCTTTTCTCATTTGCATTGGCCCACCGAATGTCTGTCTTGAGCTAGGTGTAAATCAAACCAGAAGTGAGACATGCTCTGTTTTTATTTTCAAACACAAAAAAAAAAAAAAAAAAAAAAAGAGCATGTAGCTTCTGCTCTCTTTATTTTGATTGACACCTAGAAAACAAGAGAGAACGAAAAGAAAAAAGAGGGGGAGCTTTGTTGGCGAACACTTGCTCTGTTCGCGAACTATTGGAGTTCTGTTTGCTCCGCTATATTCTGTTGCAGGTTCTATTTGCTCCACTGTGTTCGCGAACGTCTCCGTCTGTGTTCTGTTTGCTCCACTTAATCAACACCAAAATTATTTGTTTTCTATGTTTGTTCGTGAAGGCAATTTCGACTCTGCCTTCGCGAACTAATATTAATTCCCTCTTGCATCGAATACGAGTTGCTGTGAAAGAGAAGGATGGGTGGCAGTGTACGGCGGTGCAGGTCTGGTCGGAGGTTTGAACAGCCATGAAAGTTGTAGCAACGGAGGTTTAGGCAGTGGATCGTTGCAACCATGGTGGATGAAAGAGAAGAGCTGCTGAGTGGCGGTGCGCGGCGATTGCAGCCATGGTGGATCGTTCAGGTTCCGGTTCTGGTTTGACAAAACTAAGTGGTGGCCAGCGGAGGATGGACACCTTCGCGAACCAATGGCGTGTGCGACGGAACTAAGCTCGTCGCATAGTGATAAAAATGGATGACAAAAATAAAAGCAATTTTTTCTTTTTAACTTATAAATAGGAAAATTATGCTTTTAAAACTCAATCCAGTTGTTCGTATTAGTCGAATAAATTCTTAATTTTCTTTTTCATTAAAAAAAAAAAAAAAAAACTCTCATTGATATTTTAGAATGAATTTTATTGCCATTTGCAGGTTTATGATGAATATATCAATTGCTTCATCACTCATAAATTTGTATAATTCTAACCTTCAAAATCACAAGTTTGACTTTAGAATCGTTCTCATAGACTTGCATTCTGTTCATCATTTGAGAGAGCTGCCAATAACACACAATTAATCTTAATCAATATGGGATTTGCTACTGACATTTAACTTCATAAATTTTGAATTAAACTTCATCCATTGATTTTTTTTAATATGAAGTAGTAAAAAAAATGAGAAACATATAAACATAAATAGGTTTTTTTTTTTAAGAAAAACCATAAATAGTTTCGGTACTGTGTATTGACGACGTGAATGTGAGTACTTACCATTTCATAAGTGAGGGCATTTAACTTGTGTGGTCTGTTTAATATCACTTTCTTCACCGATGAATTTCCTTGAAATGCCACCTAGATCATCCATGTTAAAGTGAAAATTGTGTCGAATAACACTGAAAACTGGGCGAGATTTGACCATGTAATAAAAAATTAAAATGGTTTTTTTTAATATTTTAAATGATCACAAATTATAATTCCCAAACTATTTAGTTCAAAAATAAAGAAAATGGTTAGCAAATGAATGTCACAAACCATATAAAATTATTTCTTTTGTTCACGAAACTATAATTCATGATAAATAAAAGCGCTAAAAATACCATTTCTTTCAATTTTCTATGATTTTTTCAAAACTCACCTCCTTTATTACTTGAAAATGAAAGATTTCTTATATATATATATATTACAAGTACAAATTGGATTATAGTTCCATATATAACACTTCTTTTCTATTGCATTGACAACTTTTAATTAGGTCATGGGATCAAACAAATGCTGCAGCAATTTTGTTTTCAATTTGCAGTTAAAGTTAGTCAATCATATGAAGAAATTGTGAAGAAAAGAGAGTAGGAGAGAAGTGAAAAGATAAATGTACCTGAACAATTTCTCTCTCATCAAGGAGATCCATTCTAGATCTACTATTAAAATCTTGTGTAACTCAGTTAGAGTTCTAATCTTTGAAAGTTGAAATGAGATCGATTATATACCATTCCGGTGGCTTGGATGATTTGCATCGTAGACAAGACCTTTTCATTTAAGCACCGTGGCCAGTCTAGCATCAGATCTCTAACCAATCACATCAAAAAATCTCAATAGATTTGACACGTGAATTCGATGTATTTATTTCATGTTATACGACATAAATTTATCGTACAATTATTTGTCGGCAAGTGACGCCATCAGTGACTCCGTTGACTTCCCACTAACCTTGTGCCTTCAAGTTCCACGTGTCAACTCTCAATAAAGGTAGCTCCCAATATATCAAAATGTGAGTTAATCTCCCAATATATAAAAACATAGGAGTTATTCATTCATTTTGTGTAGGCTCTTCTCTTTACTTATATGTGAATTATTTTCTCTAATATGAAAGCTGCGTATGGATTATTGCCTCCCATATGAGAATCGTTTCCCAAACCACACCTCAAAATCATATCTCACTTGATTCCGATTGATTCATGGACTTATCTTAACCATCAATAGTTATATATATACATATATACATAATTCTTCTTTACAAAAATAGTTTGTTAAATTCATAAGAATAGCATTAAACAAATAAATAATAATGCACAATACTTAAAAGTAAACTATATTATTATTGTTATTGTTGGTGTTATTGTTGCTTATAAAAATAATATTAGTGTATTAAAAAAAAAAACACACAATAAAATAGGTAACTAGGTTGGGTGGGTCAATATGTTTTACTCAAAATTAACTAGATTATAAATCGGGTAAAACCTTTTTTTTACCTTAGTGCTATCTAAAATTTGATTTCAATACTCCAAATTTGCTCTAAAAGAATTAGGGCTCTATTAGTTTAGGTTAGATTGGGAAATTTTGACATATTTTGGCAATGATAATATATAAATATGAAATTTAAATGCATACTAGACAACAATATCCTCCAACTAAAGTAAATCCAAATTGCCCAATTATGGATCAATTGGAACGGACGAAGCAACATATATGGGGCACATTAATAATGGTCTTTACAATTAGACAAACATAATTTTATAAGAAAATTTTTGTGCAAATCAAGATAGAAATATACTTTATGTCTTCAAATCACGGAGGGATTATTTTGGTACTAACTTCTATTTCTATAAGATTTTGTAAACATGTACTAATTATTAAAGTAAATATTTACATTTCTTTATGTGTAGAAAATGTTGCAAAACAAAACATTATTTCACTAAAGATTTGATTATTAAAAAAATATATTTTTATGGTTTCAACTACATATTATAATTATATATTTATAATTGCTGCAGTGTATATACATTCTATTTAATCATAATTACTCATAAGCATGTTAATTTATTATCAAAATTAATTCATTTGATGCATTATTAATTGTTTTAGTTTAGTTTAAAGTTTTAATAAAAAACATAAACTTTAAAAGCAAATATCGACAATTTTTTAAATCGTTCGTCAAATATCTAATCGATATCAATATAATCCCCGATATATCCATAAATTCGATAGTTTGACATTGATATCGATACCAATATTTAAAATCTTAGTTATCATCCGCTTGACAAACACTTCAATAGGTCAAAAATATAGTTTTAATTAATTTTATATTATGATCTCTAGGAGTTCTAAAATTGAGTTGAATATAGAATTATTGTTCTCTATATACTTCAGCTAGGGGTTTTATAACATTAACTAATATATAGAGTGCATGGAAGGTATCAAAGAATGGTTGACTCTCTCAAGTAAAAGTTTTAATATAATGATAATCAACACAACAGTTTTTAATTTTTTAGCATATCTGTCTACAAACATTTCACCTCCCACTATTAAAACACATTTATCTTTCTATGTTGAAGATCATATCCTATAAAGGAACAGGGAGACCTTCTATATTTTAAATTGTGTCTATTAAACATAAAGCTCTATTACTAGTTTACGCGATAGAAAAAAAGTTGATGAAGAAAAGAAAAACGTGTGGAACCTGTGGACTTACCAATATGACCCACATGTTTTGAAAATAACAAAAGACAAGAAGGGAGAAGTGCAGCAAGTCTCGTGGAAAAAATTGATGTGAACCTATCAATATGACCCACTTGTTTTGAAAATAACAAAAGAAGGGAAGAAAATAGCAGTCTCGTGGAAAACATTGGAGTCTGTATAAAAAGGCTTCCCATTTCCATTAACAAAACATAGATGAGTTACCAATACCATTAGTCTTTTTTGTCATCTTTTGGACCCCAAGAAAAAAGAAAAGTAGTGAGGTTAATCATTGTGAAATTGAGAAAATGAAAAGTTATCTTCACTAAAGAAAATAAAAGTGTAGTGGAAAATTCAGAGAGAGAGAGAGAGAGAGTCAATCTAGTTATCTTATTTTAATTATATATATATATATGGGGAAATATTGTTGTGTTCAAAAATATTTTGTTGAAAGAAAAATTGATTAAGAAAGAAAAAAAGTGTGGAACCCATGAACTTAACAATAATGAAAGTTAATGTGAACTTACCAATTTGACCCACATGTTTTGAAAACAACAAAAGAAGAGAAGAAATGAGGAGTCTCGTGGAAAACATTGGAGCCTGCATAAAAAGGCTCCCCATTTCCACTAAGAAACATAGATTAGTTACTATTAGTCTTTTTTGTCATCGTTTGGGCCGTATGAAGAAAGTTAGTGAGGTTAATTATTGTGAAATTGAGGAAATGAAAAGTTATCTTCACTAAAGAAAAGAATAGTGATGTGGAAAATTGAGAGAGAGAGAGAGAGTCAATCTAGTTATCTTATTTTAATTATATATATGGGGAAATATTGTTGTGTTCAAAAACATCTTGAACTATTGAACAACTATGTTGTAATGACCATCCATAAAATTGATTATATCAACATTTTTAAAATTGATTGAATTTTATTAAGGTTCTCACTAATATTAATGTTACAATGATATATTGGTGTCTAAACTAATTAAAATAACGTTGTCTCTGTTGAGGTCCGTTGTTGACCATACAAATGTGTTTGTTTACTCAACTGATTTGCTCAACCAGCCCAAATTCGATCGGTGACCATCTCTAACCTACCTTTGCTTCAACCAGTTTGGGCTTTCTTTGATATATAGAATTTACAAGATTAATAAACAATTTAATCAATGTCATTGACTGATTTTGATATGCACTGTTGGAGTGTTTTGTGGGTGGGAATAATTCTTCTTAGTCAATTTGATGCAATTAATTTCTTAGCATTTGTCTATAAACACTTCACCTCCCACTGTTAAGGAACAAACAACTTTCTATGTTTACGATCATATCCTATAAAGGGTCAAGGAGACCTCCTATATTCTAAGTTGTTAATTAAACAGAAAGTCCAATTATTAGTTTGCCTTATTGAAAGAAAAGTTGATTAAGAAAAGAAAAACATGTGGAGTACGTGGACCTAACAATAACGAAAGTTGATGTGAACTTATCAATGTGACCCACATGTTTTGAAATTGACAAAAGAAGAGAAGAAAGGAGTGTCGTGGAAAACACTGGAGGAAGGCTCCCCATTTTCATTATGAAACATAGATTAGTTACCACTAGTCTTTTTTGTCATCTTTTGGGGCCACGAAGAAAGAAAATGAGTTATCTTCACTAAAGAAAAGAAAAGTGATGTGAAAAATTGAGAGAGAGAAAGTCAATCTAGTTATATATCTTATTTTAATTATATATATATGGGGAAATATTGTTGTGTTCAAAAACATCTTGAACTATTGAACAACAATGTTTTAATGACCATCCATAAAATTAATTATATCAAAATTTTTAAAATTGATTGAATTTTATTAAGGTTCTCACTAATATTAATGTTACAAAGATATATTGGCATGTAAACTAGGTAAAACAACATTGTCTCTACTGAGATCCGTTGTTGACCATACAAATGTGTTTGTTTGCTCAATTGATTTGCTCAACTGGCCCAAATTTGATTGGTGGCCATCACTAATCTTCCTCTGCTTCCACTAGTTCGGGCTTTACTTTGATATATAGAATTTACAAGATTAATAAACAATCTGATCAATGTCATTGACTAACTTTGATATGCGCTGCTGGAGTATTTAGTGGCATGAATAAGTCTTTTTAGTCAATTGGATGCAATTAATGTGGAATAAATCTTCTTACAAAGATGGATCTTCTTAGTCGATTTTATAAGCAGAAATAAGTCTTCTTAAATAATTTGATGCAAGTTTCCTAACAAAAGAGCTGCCCAACATATTAAATTCCCCACTTATCACCACCCTATTCTTGATTTACTAGTTGTGCATATTTAACTGAAATGCACAAATGAATTTTTAAAATTTTGTGTTAATAGTTGGCATTGTTGTAATACACGTAATAAATTTGATATTTATTAAGTTATTTTAATATTTGTACTTCACATTTGAATTTAAAATTTATTAGTTTTTAACGATGTTTTATTGAATTTTCTTTTACGTGTGAATTCAAATAAATATTAAGCTTTCAGCATACAATTGAACTTAAGCTTATGTTTTTTAAATATATATTTAAATGAGTGAAAGTTAAATATACATTTATGTATACGTTAAAATATATAGCTTTTAATAATTCAAGTCAAAATGGATAAATATATGGTGAAAAATCGAAAACTCATCAAGTGATGGATTGGGTTTGAGACACTTTGCTCAAAATAGGTTTTGGTTTGGAGATTTAGCTCCAATCCTATCTCTTGTCATCCTTAACCGTCATAATTACCATAAATTTTTATTATAATTAGAAAATTACCCTTTAAATTTAAAAATGATATTTGTAATTCTATTAATAATGTTATTAAATTATGTGAAGTAATTTTTTCTTTAAATTTAAATTTTAATAAGACAAAAAAAATTAAATCAAAATATATCGGTTTAAATTTTTCATTTTCAAAAATATCAAGATATTTTATAAATATTTTAGAATACATATAAATATATCAAAGGATATTGGATATTCTCTTGTATTTGTATTGATCTCTAAAATATTTAAATAATATCGAGATAATATGAGTATTTCAAGTATTTTTTTTTTATGCCGTATCGCATGATATTTAAAACATTGATCACAACTAATGTGACAGATGTGAAACAAAAATGAAATTAAATAAAAAATAAAAAAATCTGATGTGACAGACCACCTGAGCATGTCCCAGGTCAAGCAAGCATCACATCGGCGTGCTGACTTGCTGATCATGTGGGATTTTAAAGCGCCAATTTTCAGATTGATACCTATAATTTTTTGAAACCTTTCTTTTCAAATATGTTTGGTGAAACGGTCCAAACGTCCTTAAAGATTCAGAAATACATCAATTTAATCTCTTTAACAATAATTTTAACTATCAAACTTAATAGAAAATGCAAAAAACTATTTTACCACTCATGAGGCTTATGAAATTACCTTATTGACACTTAGGTCTAATTTATAATTTCAAAAAATTTAAAAAATTAAAAATTAAAAAATATATAAAATATAAAAAGGTAGATCGTCGTTGATCTGAGTCAACGGCGACCTTGTTAAACCAGATCGTCGACAATCTGATACGAATCAGATCGTCTGCAATTTGATTCGAACTCAAATTGTGTTTGAATCGAATTGTTTCCATCTTTGCTTCAACCATGTCTGCTTCAACCAAAATCATCCACAACCCAGTCTTTATGTCTATTTCAACCATAACCATAACCATCTCTACTTCAACCACAACCGTAACCCACCCCATCTCTGCTTCAACCACAACCACAACTAACCATAACCACCCATCCTATCTCTACAAACATCTGAGTTCACCCAGATGTTGAAGAGCAGACAGTACCCAAAACCACTATCCAACCACCACAGGCCACCATCTCAAAACGTCCCTCCCAATCACTAAAAACCTAACCATAACCACAATTACTAGCAAACCACCATCACCATCCCCAAATCAACATGCCACTACCATAAAAATAAATAAATAAATAATAGAAGAGGACGATTAGAGATGGAGAAAAGAGGGATGGTAGCTTGTGAAGAGATTCGATTTTCGATCTCCTTCCTCTGTGACGAGACAGTTTGTCATCATCCGTATTGCTATCGGGAGGAGATTCGACCATCGTTGCCGTTTGGTTTTTTAATGGTCGCCAATTTTGTGGTTTTTGATGGCTGTTGCTATGTGGTTTTTATTTTTTATTTTTTTAATTTAATTTATATTTAATATTTCACCAATCATTGTTTGACATTTGTATTCTATTTTAATTATATAAATTATACCGTATAATGTTCAAATTGGCCCTATTTTCCATGGTCAATGTTAAGTCCGAAGTCCGACCGACCACTAACTATTATGAGAGATTAAATTGACGTATTTCTAAATTAAAAGGATGTTTGGACCACTTCACTAAATATTTGAAAAAAAAAAAGATTTTTTAAAAATATAGAGACTAATATTAAAATTATCCATTTTAAAGTTGCATACTTAGTGGACGAAATAATTTGATGGTGCTACCACTAATAATTTTGTCTAACTTTTAGTGATCCGAAAAAAAGTCAGTCCCTTAACTTGCTTTGAATTGAGCTGATTGGTTTTTAATCAATAAATATCTCGATCAATTATTATGTTTACCTTTTAACGATCTTAAAAATTATCAATGAGCCATTATCCTATATGATTTGATTAAATTTCAAATTTAAATCATTATAATATGAGGGATATTTAAAGAAGAAACAAATATCAGTGAACTGAGTGACAAATATCAGCGAACTGCTTAGGTATTAATCAGTAAGCAGTTTGATTGAACAGATATTTATTAGAGATAATTGTCTCTGCCGTTTAGTGATCTGTAAAAAAATCAACACGTCAACTTGCAATGAATTGACTAATTGGCTTTTAATCAATAAACATTCTGATTGATCAAACGATATTTATCAGTAATAGCAACGCATATTTTTCATGATTGAGAAGGTGAAAATGTAAAAACAAAAGAAAATTATAAAAACAAATAAAAATATATTTATTTTTTAAAAATTTTAGAGAATTGTGCATAAATATAATAATGAAGAATATTAATTATTTATTTAATTTTAAAACCTTTTATATGCCATTAAGAGGCATGTTAATATGATCAAAAAATAAAAATCACGTAACTCACCAGTTATTTAATCTGGTGGCTAAACACATGAGCCCATTTTTCGTAAGTTTTGGCTGGTTCAACTACTGTGTCCTACAAAAGTGGACACTCTCTCTTTAATCCACCTGGGTACGTGGACAAATTACTCTAAACTTGAAAGTCTCTTTAATTAGAGGATAATTTTCCCACCTAATGTGAGACCCTCTTTCTCTACTATTAGGGAGTGTAAGAGTTTGTTGTAATATATTTTAATGATCACTATATATATATATATATATATATATATAGTGTGAAGAGGATTGGTGAATGGTAACATAATTCTAGACCTTTAATATCTGTTCGAAAATAAATTACATTTTTATCATTGATATTTGTATTTGTTTGAAAATATTTTGATAAATGTATTAGATGGTCAAACTATTATTAAAGATATAAATGAACTAAAAACTAATCTCTTAAATTATCATTTCTAAAAAAAAAAGAAACTCTTAAATTATCAAGAATAAAAAAATCTAATACAAATAGGGTGGAAACATGAAAGTCAGCCTAAATGAATAGTCATCTTTTAATATTTTATATTAATTTTTTTTTTTAGAATTGAAATAGATCCAAAAGACAACTGGGATCAATCAAGTTAAAAATATTAGTTATACAACTCCTAATATCATTTTCATATGGGAGAGACCCTCCCATATAAGATGGAAAGACAGTCCAATATATATAGATGGAGGAGCTTTTTGTTTTTAATTTTGGATGTAAAATCATGCCAAAAATACGGGACAATTAGCTTTTAAACCAACGACATCAGTTGTCATTTACAGTCGTCTTTCATCCTTCTTAACTGAAAGATGAGAACATCAAATGTTTAATTAACCAAATGAGTGGACTCTGCTTTTGAGCGAGATGTCACTTTCAACAGCAAGTGTGTGAACAGGCGTTGGAGTGTCGGTGAAGCTGAGGGGTACTGAGGGCGGCCACAGCACTCCAAAATTATATATATATATATATATATATATGTGCTGGATAATTACAATTAAGTAGGTTATGATATACATTGAACGTGATTCTGATAATTGGTGGTGCAGAATATAAGAAAATGAGGGCCCCCAAATGTGATGTTTGGTAAACTCTCTATCGACACTTGTTCACAACTCTTCATACCGAATAAGAGGACCACGGTGTGACTTGCCAAATGGTTTTTTTCAAGAGCACTAGGACCTACTTATCCTGTCAGACCCACGTTACAGTGTTGCATGGACTTTCAGACGTACCCGTGTTTATCTCATCTCTTTTTTTGAGTTTTCTGTTTGTTCCATTTTTTTCTTATTTAATTTCGTTTTGTTGTTGTTGTTGTTGTTTTTTTTTTTTTTTTAAACTATAAACTAAAAATAACTCACATAGATAATTATAAATCAATTACGAGTTATCAAAATTAAATATTATATATTTTATTTTTATAATATTGAAAGAAATTTATTAAAAAAAACTCTTCAAATATATTAATAAATATATATAATAAGAACTCGAACTCCTATTATAAATATGAATGATAATTATTTGAACTATGAATAAAGATGTAATTCTTGCCTACTTTTTTTTAAAAAAAGAAATTTGGTTATAATAACATCTATTATAACCAAATTTGAATGATAATTATTTGAACTATGAATAAAGATGTAATTCATGCCTACTTTTTTTTTAAAAAAAAAAGAAATTTGGTTATAATAACATCTATTAGTTTAATTGACAATAACTTTTTTTAGGTGTTCAAACAAACTATATTCATTTTTAATCTTCTATTCCATGATATAATCGAAATTATTTCTATTTATACAAAGCATAAAATTGATTACCAAACAAATAAATGTCACTTAGAGTTAAAAGAAGTCATATAACATATTTGTTTTTGAAAAATAATTATATATATATTTTGAAGTTTACTAAAGATGCATTTGGTAATGCTATAGAAAGTTGTTGTTAAGAAACACTTCATTTGATTCTCTGTTGCAACTTAATCTATAAAACAAATAAAACTTTTGTTAAGGTGACCGAAAGGTTATCTCCAAAAACATTATCCGATATTTAAGTCAGACATTTGTGGTTTACTTGACTAATTCATAATAAAGCTTTCAATCAACTTTTATAAGGTGACAAGATCTTAGTTTCCCAGTGTCATGATGCATGCAACGACAATCGTCATGTGTCACTTGGATTACTTTACACTGATGTGTATTCACTGCATGTTGAACATTTGTCGTTAGTTTAGAAGAACAGTTCCTTCGAAGGCTTATGTTTTCTGTCTTCGAATTCCTTTAGCTGACTTCTTTACACTCATCAAGTTTGAGACCTTTGATTGTAAAAACAAGTTTCTTGCCTTTAATGATTGATTATGTTAATTGAACAACAACTGCCGTCCAACTTCTCCTTTGTTCAAACTGTGTGTTGTAGGCCATATGTCCTGTTTCTGTTGCACTAACGTGTCCGTTTCTTATTAGACCTATCTTGCCCATATGCACGCACACACACATACACGCACAATATACATTGCAATCAAAAAGTAATAATTTAGGAGCCATCCTTATGGCTTTCATGATGCTCATGATGAAGTTGTGTGGTTAGTGTATTGCACTTTCACACATGTAATCGAGATTGGAGTTCGATCATGGCATTTGTAGCATATTTTTTAAGAGTTTTCTTCTCTTATTATAAGAGTAAATTTTCCTTTGTATTGCATAAGTAAATTTTTAGATTGTATATAAATTTAATCTCGAGGGATTACAAGAAGCGTTTGACTTCTATTAGAGTCGAAAGATTATTAATTACATTATAATTATATTAAAAATATATATATATACAATATTTTTTTTGGGTTTTAAACTATTATTGTCAATACTGTTAAATAATTAAATAAAATTTGTAATTATATAAAGTGGTTCAATATACATTATCCTACGAATTTAATAACTTAATAATTTAAAAGAATTAAAAATAAATTATGAGATCCTTATACCTACCTTTTTTTTTTTCGAAAGTTGATACGTACTAATCAAACCCTAATTATTTTATCAGATTGGACATCTCCCCGCCTAATTACTCTAATAAGCAATGAGGTTTTAAATTTATTACAACGAGCAACCAAAGTGAAGTGATTGGGTTACTTCGACTCGGTCACTGACTCACTGCTTGACTCAAGTGTGTGAACGTGGTGTGTAGTGTCCTGTGTATGTATTAATTGTATTTCTCATGTAAGGAAGCAAATCTGGAGTATCTCCAACTATATGCATTCACAGACTGAGATTAATGAGAAAACGAGGGCAACTTTGGTGGAGTGGTTGATTGATGTCCATCACAAGTTTGAACTCTCACCTGAGACTCTTTATCTCACCATCAACATAATTGATCGGTTTCTTGCTCCCATGATTGTGCCTAGGAGGGGATTACCGTTGGTGGGCATGAGTGCTATGCTTGTGGCTTCTAAGTATGAACAAAAATGGGCTCCAAAAGTCAATGATTTGGTATACATTGCAGAAAAAACCAAGGAACAGATACTGATGATGGAGAAAACGATACTGGGGAAACTGGAATGGACATTGACAGTGCCAACACATTACATGTTCCTGGTTCTGTTCATCAAGGCATCGATGCCTGATCAGGAATTGGAGAACATGGTTTATTTTTCTAGCTGAATTGGGTATGATGAATTATGAAACCACCATAATGTTCTGCCCATCAATGGTTGCTGCCCCAGCAGTCTATGCTGCTCGTTGTTCACTCAACAAAACCCCTCTTTGGACAGAGACACTCAAGCTTCATACAGGGTTCTCTGAAGCTCAGTTGATGTATGTGAGTTTTTATTTGATACATAGTTTGATTATGGGGGCGTGTGTTTGATTTTTTCAATGTGTGTTTTCTCTGATACAGGGATTGTGCTTAAATGCTGGTCTTCTTTCATTCTAAAGCAGCGGAAAGTAAAGTGAAAGTTGTGTATAGAAAATACTCAAGTCCTCAGAGAGGATCGGTGGCACTTCTTCCGCCTGCCAAAGCTCTCTTGTCTGGTGATGCATCTACAGATTCCGCGAAGACAACAGCTTAATACAGTCTATTTGGATTGGATTCTATATTTGGACTATGGAAGTAAATTTTTTTTCCTAACTCTTTGATCCCACCCGGAAAGCATCTTACTTTCTGGTTGATTTTAATATAAACATTATTAATAGATGTAGTATTTATAAAGAGAGTAGCATTAGACATTGTATGATTTGCGAAGAAACAGTGAAACAGAATGATAGATCAATTTTCCATGCAAAGGGCATGTTCTATTTATTAATCACATCAAATAAACCACAATAATATTGTACGCATGATCACGCATACAATATTGAATTAAACGCCTCATCCATGCAATAGAATTACAAGAACACATACAATATAATCACAAGAACACATACATAATATAAAATAAAATTATGCATAAAATACAATAGAAATGTTCTTTCCAAAAAAAAAAAAACAATAGAAATGGTTATCAGATTATATGGTACATCTTTTGCTTTTTGGTCCATCCACTTTCCCCAAATGAATCGGTCCGCTAAGATATGAACAAAACCATATTGTCTACTGCCATAGGTCACCACATCAAAGTCCTTATCTTGCAAAGACGTTAAGTAAGATTGTGACAAAAGATGGAAAGTGATAACTGGAGTGTGGGTTGGAATTGTTAACATACGCTGCAAGCTATTTTGATGGGAAAGAACATACTACATATTAATAAGTGTTCCTATGATACATTTTCGCCTTAAGTAAACAAATGACATGAACTGCCTTGTAATTACTGTTAAGTGTAATTTCTACGTATAATTATATTACAACTTGTAAACTGTTGGGATAAGATATACAAAGTATAAGATTGTATTTTGTCATGTCCATCGTAATTTGATTATGCATTTTAGAAATGATTTAATCTTCAAAAGTGTCTTAAATCCAACTACTTACTTACCTCTAATGTAGTGATTTGTGGGTGTTGACCACGGCTAACTGCTACGGGATGATCTATCAATGAGCTATCTAATGATTTTGGAGGGAGAGTACTCAATCTAAAAGTTTGTTAGAGTTTGATGAATTTATTCTTTTAAATGATAGATTTTAGTAAAATTCATAAATTTTATAGATTTCTATAAATTTTGTTTGAATTTTATTATAAAATCTATAGGAGTAGGGCAAGATTTGTTATACATACTTTATTCATAATTTGAATACAAAATTTATCAAATTTCACACTCAAGTAAACCATCAAGAGAATTGTAAATAATCGCCCAACTTCATGAATTCTTTATTCAAATCATGTGGTTTAAACATCAATAAAAAACAACCTTTCATGAACTACTTGTTTCTGCCAGGCAGACACAAATATACTCGTGCTCGGTGCCCACAGGCCACAACATGATACACCATGTAACCAAATAATACATGATAAAGTTAGACATTTGTTCTTGTGTTAGAAGTTAGTAAATTTTTAATTTTTTATTTTTTCAAAAAAAGGTTAGTTAGATTTTTAATTAAAAAGAAATTTGGTAGCTTTGTCTATTATAGGAATAAGTTTCTGATATTTCACGCATTTAAGGAATAAAAACCGTCAAAAATTGAATCTTCTCATATTTTTGCCTTAAAATGTATGTACGACACATGATATATCTCAGTAAAATCATAAATTTCGAATATATATTAAAGTTAAAACAACAAAGATTAATAGGGCAAAATCACTAAAAAATGAAAAGGGTCCCATATTGTCATATTGAATGACCCACATTGCCAAGTAATTAAATAAATTACTGAGCAACTAATAAATTATCTCAGTAGTTGTTATTTTAGTTTTCACCAATATCACGATACAAGTTATTTTTATTTGTTTATGAAATGGTCTTGAGTGGGTGTTATTGCAAATCCATCCAACTTGTTTTCTCATTTTTAACCTGGTTCATTAATATATATAATAGATGTAGAATTTATAAAGAGCGTAGCATTAGATACTACATGATTTGCAAAAAAAAAAAAAAACAGTGGAAAAGAATGATAGATCAATTTTCCATGCAAAGGGCATGTTATACTTCTTTATTAGTCATATAAAATAAACCACAATATTGTATGCATGATCATGCATGCAATATTGAATTAAACACCTTATGCATACAATAGAATTACAAGAACACATACATAAAATATAATAAAATTATGCATAAATTACAATAGAAATGATTATAAAATTATATGGTATTTGCTTTTTTATCCATCCACTTTCTCCGAAGGAATCGGTCAGCTAAGACATGAACATACTTATAACCATATTGTCTACTCCCACAGATCAAAGTCCTTGTTCAGTATTGGGGACTGTTGAAAGATTGTTCGTATCTTTCAAAGACGTTGAGAAAGATTGTGATAAAAGATGGAAAGTGATAATTGAAGTGTGGTTAGAACCGTTAACATACGCTGCAAGTCATTTTGAATGGAAGAACATACTGAACACCTTAGTAGGGGGAAGAGTTGCTCACTCTAATAAGTGTTTTTATAATACATTTTCGCCTTAGTAAACGAATGACATTAACTACTGCCTTGTAATTACTGCTAGTGAAATTTCTACATATATATATATATTTATTTATTTTACAACTTGTAAACTACTGGGATAAGTCATGCAAAGCATAAGATTTTTTTTTGTCATGTCTAACAACTACGAGATGATCCATCAATGAACTATCTAATGATTTAGGAGAGAGTAATCAATATATAGTTTGTTAGAGTTTGATTAATTTGTTTTTGTAAATGATAGATTTTAAAGAAATTCACGGATTCTAAAGATTTCATATAGATTTTTGATGGATTTTTTTATAAAATCTATAGGAGTAGAGCAGATTTTTTTTTTTTTTAGTAGGAGTGGAGCAACATTTGTTATAGACATTCTTATTCATAAATTTGAATTGAAAATTTATCAAATTTCATCAAGTAAACGATCAAGAGAACTGTAAATAATCGCCCAACTTTTCATTAACTATTTAATCAAATCATGTGGTTTAAACAATAAAAAAAAAAAAAACAAAATTTCATGAACAATTTGTTTCTGCTAGGCAGACACAAATATACCTGTGCTGCGGTGCCCACATGCCTCAACATGATACACCATGTAACCAAATAATACAGGAAAAAGTTAGACATTTGTTCAAGTTAGTAAATTTTTTATTTTCAAAAAAGAAAAGTTAGTTAGATTCTTAATCAAAAGAAATTTGGTAGCTTTGTCTATTATTTATTCTGGAATAAGTTTCTGACCTTTAACATATTTAAGTAATAAAAACCGCAAAAATTGAATCTTCCTAGCTAAAAATGTACGCATCGCACATAACATATGTGAGCAAATTAAATCCTAAATTTTGAATAATAAAGGTAAGGCAACATTGCTTGAATGCATCATCATTTCAATGCATTAATCCTTTTGTTAGCTAAATCTGAGTTCACCAAACATCCTCAGATTGTACCTAAGATGCCTTAGATGTCAAGAAAAGGCAGCAACAAATAACCCAAAAGAAAGGGAAATGTTATGCTCTCTCTACTCTTTGAAGCTCCAATCAATCCAAAGCAATTTACCACCGTTATCATACTACTTGTTCTTATACCATGTATGTCCACCATATTGTTTACTTTCTATAGTACGTAAACTTGCACACCTCTGTCTTGTAGCGCGGGCGGCGGATGACAGGGCGGAGCTCTTCGATTCCATGAGCAAACTGGCAGTGGTCACCATTCGGGCAGGCCCCAGTCTCTTGCCATTTATTGCACAACTCAGTCTTGAACATGCCTTGGTTGTTCAGTTCCAGTTCAAGTGGCTCCTCCTCTCTCTTCCCTCCCTGCACATACACCTTTTGCTGTATTTATTCATCATCAGCCATGTAAAACTGACAGCTCACTTCACATTTGAATTCAAATGCATGTATCAAACTCACGAAACATAATTGACAACCAGCTTCAATTAAGTCATATAAATGGCGTACGCTATGGTAATTAAAAGAATCAAAGAGAGAGAGCGAAAGAGCGAAGAGTAATTTTACCGCGGCAGTCCGAGGATGAGCCATACTGTTACTCTCCAAGTAACCATCAGACCTCTCAGCGATACTCTTCGGCAGTGAAACTCCCTTCAGGTCCACATTCTCCATTAGGCTCGTCGGACTCTCCACAAACACCTCCTCCCGATGATCTCCTCCGCCGCCGCCACAGCCGACAGTCAACCCTCGCATGCCGACGCTCAGCATGTTCTCAAACGTGGCGGCATTGCTGTTGACGTTGTTGTTGTGGTTGTTGTCGATGTCGTTGGAAGAAGCTGCCTGCAGGTGGTTGACGTCGTTGATGGAGGACTTGATGAGGAGGTGCTTCATGAAGGATCGAAGCGAGGCGTTTTGCTGGCGGAGGATCTCCGCCTTCTTCGCCGCCTCACTTAGGCGGGTGAGGCAGAGGCTGTAGCGGTTCACCATGTTCTGGTGTTGCTGCCGTTGTTGCATTAAGAGGCGTGAGTCGTGGATCGCGTCGCTGATGTTTATGCTTGGCTCTGTAAAAGACGTCTCCGGAGACTTCACGCTCGCCGCGCCGAGGTTGCCATACGTAGAGCTTGATAAGCTTTCGTTCTGCATTTTCTGCGTGTTCAAAAAACACAAACAAACAAACAAACAACAACAAAACAAAATCAGATCTAAAAGCAATGAAAAAGTCAGTACAAATGATTACTCGAACTACAACAAATCAAACAAGCAAAATCATCGAAAATCAATCTGGAATCATCACCAAAAAAACAGAGCAATCATAACCAAAATGCATCAAACGGCAACAATAATCAAAGAACAAAAAAGAGAGACCGAGAGGTGAAGGACAGAGAGGAGAGCTGTGATTTCTTTTAATTCAATTTCTAGAGAGTGAAATCGGTGAGGGTTGGGTTTTTATAGGGGGAGATAATTTGGAGGGAAAAAAACGGAAGGCATGTTTGGTGTGCGTGCGCAGTAGAAACGAATCTCTTAAAGCCTTTAAATGGCCCTGTCTTTCTAACAGAATGGTTTCTCAATATTTACTTCAATACCCCTGCCATTGGCTTGGCAAAGTGTCTTCTTATTAAGGGTAGGTTGGTCACTGGCATTTTTTGCTTCCTGGAAGAAGTCACGTAGGGAACCGATATTATTATGCCAAGGACTGCATTGCACATGATCAAAATAGAAAGTTATATGTATTATCTTGGATTTATTATGCATAGTATTAGTTATTATATTTATCGGTTCAGCGGTTGATCAAAATTCATCAAACTAAGAATTTAATGGTTTAATTGTTTGATGAAAACGTATTCACAAGTTATATGCGCGGTTGGTAACACCACCTCTCATCAAAACTGAGATTCCAACTCAAATTCCCCTCCCGAAAAACCAAAAAACAAATAATGAAAACAAATTGTAGAAATTTATAAACAAAATAAGAAAAAAATCAGTTGTAGTGAAGAATCTACAGCAACTATACAGGAGCAGAATCCTTCAAATAATCAGAGGGCAAGAGAGGTCATCTGCAATAGTAGTTCGGCCAAGCACATTTTGTATTTGAAAACATATAGATAAGTAAATATGTACATATACAACAATAGTAGTAGTCTATTTTCTGTCATTTTTTGAACTTGTTTATTAGCATTCACAAAGTTCATAACAGCAACTTATGCACTCAAAACAAGCAAGGGCAGCACAGAGCTGTGACAAGACGATCGAGCACTGGTTGTTCATCCGCGAACATGCCTGTATGAAGCACATGCAGCAGCACCGGTCAAGCAGCCCCCCGCAACAATTCATAGCAGCCTTCATAAGGATATCTGCTGCCTCCAACGACTTTATTTCCACTCCTGGGATGATGTTCTCAACCGTTGCTTTCAAGTCCCCGAAGCCTACCCCTAGGCTTCCAAGGTAAACGTAGCTTGGGGTGGTACTTAAATCCAACCTCTTCTGCTGGTTGATTTTGTTGAATACCTGGTTAATTCGAGCAGAATGTAAATACATTCGAGACTCAATTTTCTTTTCATTGAAATGGGACATTCTATTACAAGCGAAAGATGGAACATGAGGTCTTAAACAGCAGCATCAATAACAAAAATGAAATTTCTACATAAAAAGTAAAGCTTGCAATGTTTGTAGAGATCATAAGGGAATACTTACTTCCTGTATAAAAACTGGCTCAGGTGCTTTCTTGCCGCTTTGAAGTAAAACCATGCGTGTATACTCAGATGGAACCCCAGTTTGGGTGCTCATTTTCGAAACCTACACAAGAACATCTACAAGTTATGATCACTTCAAAACCAACACATCAACTCAGTTATGGAAGAAAGTTTAACCAAACATAGCGAACCTTCTCCTCAAGCTCTTTACTTTCGAACAACCATGCCTGAGCTGTTAGTATATCGATTTGACTCCTTGCAAATATCTGCTGAACGAAAAAGTAATCAGAGAAGAAATGCACACTGTGCTCGAAAAAAGCATTAAGATCTACTTTGGAGGAACTCGTGCAGATTGTATAAGTTGATAGTTCGAATAGGTTACTTCACATGCAGTCAAGATGCATCTTGGTTATTGGTTTATGCAACTCTAGAATGATATTCATATTCCGTTAGTTTCTTAACATAGATTGAAGGTAAAATTATAATTTCGAAGAGTGTTTAGTTTGAGAGATTACGCTATCAAGAAGTATATCCTTGGCCTTCTGAGCTTTCAAGTCAATTACGAAACTGCTCATATCTGCTAATTTGCCCCTAACTTCGATAGAATCAGGAAAAGTTCCGGTGCATCTGCCTGATATAATCAAGGGACTGCCAGAAGAGAGGTCTGGAATATGAGACGGAAACAACTGCAAGGAACGTAGAGATTATGATATAGAGGCCCACTTCACATAACATCCATATGAGAATCAACAGAAGAGTGTCAAGATGAACATGAATGTATATACCTCAAGCGATGAATCAAGATGTTCGAGCGTCTCCAACGTTAGATTGGCCAAAGTGACTGATGAAGCAGCATTGAATAGTCTTTGTATTCGATAATTAACATCATCTGGCAAAGTAAAATGGGTAAACCACATAAGAATATTACAGTTGAGTAAATTGTTTCGGGAAATAATGAATGAAAAACTGGTGTTGCCTACTTGACAATAACGTGTTTCATAGTTAAACTTAGAACTCAATTACTCAAAACGCTTTATGTAATTTACGGTTCTTCATCCCGATAAACAACAAATCTATCACTTGAGTGACAGAGCACAGATCATTGAGTCACCCAAAAATAGCCAAAAAGCTTATAGACATTATCGAAACTAGAAAATTTCACGTGTTATTAACCTGGATCATAAGCGCAATCATAGTGACCATTTCCGATTTGTGCTAGCATTTGCAAGAAGTAGTGATTACAATACAAACCTGAAAACAATTTTATGTAATAGATGATCAAACTGACTTCATTTTAGTGACAAACATCAGAGAGGTATAGAATTTCTTGAAATCACTTAAACACGATAAGCTTACCAATCCCAAAAGTGCATATCCTAGGCAACATCGATTTTATACTTGTGAGATAACCTTTCACTTCATTGCAAATCTCTCTTTCATTTTCCACAGTCCCATCAGTTATTAGAAAAATAAGAGGAATCGATTCACTAGCATCAGACAACAACTTCATTGCCTACGCATATCACAAATGCTTTTGAGTCTTTTCTAGTAAGATGCTATATATGTTTTACGAAACATGAAAAAAAACCATACAAACCTCATCAAGGGGAAGCAAAATATTCGTACCACCATCCGCACTTAATTTTTCGCTGATCCATTGAGTAGCTCTTGAGATTGCTACCTCAGATGCTGGCTCCATTGACGATGAGAATTTTTGAGTCCCTTCATTGAATGCAATAATGTTAAAGGAATCTTGTGGGTTGAGCTTAAAAAGTGAAGCCATTAATGCATTTTTGACATTCTCAATAATGTCTCCGTTCATGCTTCCACTTGTATCAACTAGAAATACAACTTCCTTCCGAAAAACCTGCCCGATTTATAAAAATCAAGAATGACGATAACGTGTTTACAAGACATACAACAATTATAAAGCAGGCTGCAAATGAATGTTAACATACCTTCATAGTTTGGCTCTTTCCCGGAAAGAGATAGAGGCAGAACATTTGTCTTTGATCGAAATCATGCAAAGTTGGAGATTGGAAGAGAACACCACCACACATATCATTAGAAGAAACCTGTAAACCCAGCATTCAATCAGGATCAGCGTCGCCACTTAACGGAGATTAAATGTAAAAAATTCTCTATCGAAAAATAATGAATGAATTCTAGTCCTTACCGAATATGAAAACTTGAAGTCAGCATCAGACCATTTAGGCACTTCAGCATCATATAAGATGCTTAATTTACCTGTTTCGCGACTTAGTTCCTAAAAATTCATCTTAAGATTGTCAGTTTTCAATGAATTACAAAGCTTATGGAGTATAAGTTCTATGAAAATCCACATACCTTTAGCGGATGACTAGTACATTTGTATGAAATTTCTTTACCAGTCCCAGAATTAACATTCAACCTTATCTTTTCTCTCTTCGAAATGTTCTTCCCCACAGGAACAACATATTCAGGAAAAGTAAACGGTACATCAAGGCACAATTGGTCGTCCTGATAAGTTAATTTCTGAGACCAATTTACTTTTATCGAAAGAGTAGAACCTCCTTCAACCTGAATTAGTAACACATCAAATGCATCAAACGTGTCATTTTCAACAAAACGCTACAAAATAGACACAGAAGCACTTGTAGCAATACCAAAACCACTTCCGAATGTAATGCAAATTTTTACCTGCGGAATTCTGAAAGTATATATTTGACCTTTCAAGTAGCCACCAAATTTGCTTTTCTTGGCTGCATTTTCCTTGTCTTTTGCGTCTTCAACTGTGATCAACTTAGAGTGATACAATCTTCCACCAATGTCAACCTCAACACCTAGAAGTGAACCCTGTTAGCCAAAACATTTATAATAGTTTACTTCAAAACATTTCTAATAATCAGTAATTAGAGCAAAATTTCATATTATCACCACAGTTATGACCCCTTAAAATCACTTTAACCAAGTATCTCAATGCATTTCGCAAAGAACTAGCTAGATTCAAATTCGAGTGCAATAATTTTATCTTTAATCACAACTCATCCATTGTGTACTAAGAAGTTTCTTATTGTTTTGTATCCACGAAGATGTCTGTTCATTTTGGCTCTATTATGATTGCTTATAAGTATGACTTTCACGAAGAACTAAGTAGCTTTGAATTCAAGTGTAATAACTAGTAAATATTATTCATAATCACAACTCATCCGTTGATTACCCCGCCTAAGAAGTTTCTCGTTGATTTTGATCAACAAAGATAGATTGATTAATGTCAAAATACTAAATTAATAAAGTTCAACATGTATGTACTAATCAAATATGCTGGCTAGCTCCGTATTCAAGTCTAATAAATACTCAAGTGTAATAAATTTTATTCGCAATCACTACTTATCTATTGATTACATCAACTAAGAAGTTTCTCATTGATTTTGATCCACGAAGTAGATTTGATTAATGTCAAAAAGTTGCATTAATCTAAACTAATTGAGTTTAACAGAAATGAACTAATCAAACATGCTTTGACATCATTTTATCTATCTTCTTTTTAAAAAATATATATCCAACGCACATACATGTTCACAACATTGTACACTTGAAGTTTATTAAATTAATGACACAAGTCATCACCGAATCTTCCATCTAATACTTATTAATCAAACTAATTTTCTTAATTGATCAAGAAAACAAAATCATTTCATTTTCAACTTATACTTTAATCACAACAGCATATGCTCAACAAACTAAGCACTTTTGAAAGAAAGCCACTTCCAAACAAGAACAAAACGTTTTTTTGTACATACACGTGACAATACTGTAAAATGAAACATTCATAAATGTTTTGTTTTGATTATATGCTATTTTCGAAAGCATCTTCAAAAAATAAATAAGTAAATATCGGTTTTAATATATATCGGAAATTCAGATTTATAAAATTATTTAAAATACCCTCCAAAATTCCAATATTTCAAGATGATTTAGGCATATTCACTTCCTTGTTCAAAAAATTAAACAATCTCAAGAGAGAAGTGCTTCCAAGTTCCAATATCAATAAAAACTCCACAAAGAACAACTTCTGCTCATGAGGAAAGTGCTTTTTTTTTTCCTTTGATTACGGGGAAAGTGCTTTTTAATTTCCTTGAAAACACATAATTTCCATCAATCAGGTATAAAAATTCCAATATTTCAATAATATTTTTTCGATATGGATACCACCAAAATTCAAAAAAAATATCCAAATTTTAACAATATATGCTTCAAGCTCAAAAAATCAATCAACTTTAGAACAGAAGCGCTTCCAAACTTCCAAATATCCACACAAACCCCAGTCAAAATAGCTTCTGCTCATCCAAAAGTGCTTTTTGAATTTTGACTTTCCAAAAAACAAAAAAACACATGATCCCCACCGATTAGGTATCAACATTTTCTAACACGTAAAAATTAATTAATATCAATTAAATTAAACTAAATTAAAAAATTAAATAAATAAACAACCAACTACCTGGTCTCTCATGGGCACAGCAACCCGGCAATCACACTTCCTACTCGTCATCACGCAATGCACGCGCCACCGCCCCACGGCGGTGACCAACGCGTGGTCCAAGCAGCAATCAACCTCCAATTCCACTGCATGCATGTGCAACGGTATCAGCGCCGGCGGCTCACACTTGCCGTGCACGTACGGCTGGTAGCTGGGCACGTTGGGGTTGTCGACCACCTCCGGCTCCGACACCACGGCGTACACCGCCACCGCCGAAGGCAGGTAGCTATCCGGCGTCCTCGTCATCTCCAGTGGCGTCACCATCACCCCCAGCTCCTTGCCGTAGTATATGCGTTTCGAGAGAGTCAGCCCGTAGTCCACGCAGCTCTCGAACTCTGACGCCATCTCGCCGGAAAATGTGCTCTCCGGTCGCCGTGAAAATTTCCCGGTGATGCTTGGAAGAGTTAGGTTTGTGTTGGAAATGAAGTTTAACGTCAAGAGCAGACTTAAAACTATATATATATATATATATTATATATATAATGATCTCGATACAAGGTCTTTTTTACTTTAAATCAACCAATCAAATTTATCAAATTTTTAAAGTAAGAATCAATTAAATTCATAAGATATATTTGAATTAAATAAAAAAATTATTTAAAAAAAATATGACGAGTAAATTTGATGATTGATCTATATCATTTAAAATAAATTTTTTTTTTAAAATATTATATATAAATATATAATGTAAAATTTTATTTATTATTTTTTTAGAAACTTTATTATCTTTTATTCAAATTATTCATATAAATAAAAGATAATTGCTCACATGATAAAGAAATAAAACTACACATTCAAGCTTTCAAATCTCTCATAATAAAAAAAAATATTTATTCATACATACAAGCTTAAAATATATTCAATAGAAAATAAATTCATAACACCTTAGTAAATAAGAAGATGTATAATCATATATATTATAAGGCAATGCATTTCTCCTTACTATTCTATTATGAATAACAAATGATTTTGGATTTTTTGTCACTTTTAGATTATATATATAGAAAGAAAGACCTCTCCACCATGGTAAGGGTAATTATTTACCTTGTGCTAGTAGTTTTTGATTCAAGCATACTAATTTATAATGTTGCTAGATCTAGGCATGACATGGCCTAATTTGAACCTGATGCTAATTATAAAAGGTTTTAAATTTATTTATTTATTTAATATATAAAGCAATAATTAATAATTATTAGTGTGAATGCATGATGTGCATTCACTTTACTTGAAGTGTCGTTAGGTGCGTCTAGATGAAGAGAACAGTTGTTACGTGGAAATTAATAGTTTAAAGGTGTTCGACCAGTCAGATGTTGCCACGTAGTGGCATATTAAAGTGAAAAGATAAGCGACAACTGATGTACTTTCTGGGTGACAATAGGGTGCAGCTCAGTATAGGATTGTTTTGGTAAGCACCCAGTAAAAGCTTGCCATGTCAATGTCTCTTTTGGTCATGTTGTGTTTAGAAAAAAATAATTATTATTTTTTTAAATGATAGAAAAATATCATTAGGATCTCTCTGAATTGTAATTGAAATGAATTATTCAAAATTTTTAGTGTTGACATTGAGTGAATTCTATCGGGAGTTGATAAGTGAATCACTATTTTTTTTTTTTAAATTACATACTAAACTTATGTTGTCAAATGCAGTACTCTACAGGTACTGAGTTGATAAAAAGATGGCTGCACACGTTTTGGTCTTATGTTTTTATTTGTAAGGTGACACGCAAATTCTCTAGGTGCTCAATCAACTCAAGTCAATCAGGAGTTGACTTGCATAAAAAATTATATTATAAAAATAAATCAGAAAAAAGATAAATTTGATATTAAATTTTTAACCATTTTTAAGTTTGAACATTTTTAGAATTGTGTGTAGTAATTTAGTTTGTGAAGACTTCAATTATCAAATTTCAAGTATAATTTTTTTGAGTAATGATAGGTTTTCCAAACTTTTTATCTAAATTTATACCAAAATGATATGATACATGAATTATCAACATCTTATTAACTATCACATCATCTTATGATTTATAAAATATTGACAATTCAAATGTCATGTCATTTGGGTATGAATTTAGATAAAAAATTTAAAAAGCCTAACATCATTTTTTTTTTTTGACTGGACATTTGAGTATAACTTTACTCAAAATTGAAAAAAACTAATAATACTAATTAACAAACAATTTTAAGTTAAAATTTTGAAAACGCATATAAATTTAAGTATTTGAAAAAGATAATTCAAGTATATAATTATATTGATATGAATGCGAAAAGTTGCAACATATCCGATATTTTCCATCAATATAAAATTACTTTAAAATGGCATTAAAATGTAACTTTTAGGATTTATTCTAATAATATGCATTTTATAATAATTTATTTCTTTTAAATCAAATAAAATGAGATATTTGGGCTATTAAATTATATGATAGTGGTGTTGGTTTGATGGATTGAAGATAATTTAAAAATAAAATAAATAAAAAGGTTTTAATTTGAATGATTTCGTTCTTAGTAATGTAATGCTTGAACACATTCAAATAAAACTTATATCAATTAAATTATTGATTAAAGAAAGGTTAAAGAAACTGGCACCTAATTAACTATCATTATTGACTTTAAAAGACATCAACTTAACGTGACTAGATAATATGATATGATTATTTGTGATATTCGTGCACACTGGCTTGGTGTTTATAACCTTTTTGTTTGTTTATTCATTTTTGTTCATCTTATACGGTAATTTTGTTCTTCTTACTTTGAAACAAAACTGAAATGTTTCTAACATTATTTGTTGATATTTTCAAAAATTAACAGAATACTCTTGTATTTTTTTTTCTAATTTTGATCTCCTAAAAGACATGTAGTATAAAATGTAACATTTAATATCACACACAGGTCATGATTGGGTTTTAAATTATTTACAGAATTAGTTGTATTGGTACAAATTAATATGCATTGTGCATATTGACTATTCCTGGAAAAAACAAAATTCCAAACAAGCTCTAACTAGAATTGTTATATATCTTATTAAGGTTCCACTCTTTTTTTTTTTCCGTAAATTTGTGAGTTTGTATATTACAGAGTCAAATTCTTGAAAAAGAAAACTAAATTATGTATATAACGTGGTTGTTTAATATGGACTTTCATATTAAAATCTTGTAGAATCGAATTTAAACTTTTACGTACACTCTTTTAACGTAAATTCAATATATTTTGTTTAGATAGTTATCTTTCAATCTATGGAGACGGCACCTCTCTATCTTCATATGGACATTCAAACCAAAGAATTTTCATATATATGTAATATCCAAATTGTTTTTCTTTATTATTATTATTTTAAATTTTTTAATAATTATTATTTTACATATGGTTATTACTTACTTGGATTGAAAATTGATCTCATGTAACTCAGTAGGGCATATGCAGTGTACAATGCACTAAAAAGCAGGTTGACCCCACAAGTCAGGGGTGTGACTTAAATGCAATAATTGTGATTAAAGTTTATCAACGAATCACGGTCTGCCACGTTTTCTTAATTGATATGGTTGTCAACATTAATTTTTCCAACTCAAATCTGGTACGATCGTGACGACCGTGGTCCTCCACTGTGGTCCTGCCTAGCGGTCCCAGATTTATTGGCCGGTTCGATGTAATCGAATGAAACGTTTACATTATGGAAAAACGTCGAGTGCAGCGCCGAGATGGAGATGCTTTTTGCTTGCTTCAATGATTGCATCACTGCAAAGCTCTATTCTTAGAAACTCTACCCCTTTTTTATGAGACAAGTTTGGTTTAAAGGTATGCTTCCCAAAACCTAGCTATAGTATGAAACTGTGAGTTTGAGTTGTATCTCATTCCAAAATATTAAATTTTATAATAGTTAAAAAAGAAAGGGTTATAATCAAATAAATAAAAAATCTATCGAAATCAATATTATTTATAATAATAAAATATTTACTTCGACATCAACAAGTCCACGGTTAGTATAAATTATTTACATAAAACTTTTAAAATACATTGGATGATATTTGAAACTAACCACTAATGTGGATGAGACAATGCATAAACTTAAGAGAGAAACAACTTTTAATAATTTCTAGACTTTTGCGGGACTAAGTGAATTTTGAGATTGGTCAAAATTTATGAGTTTAAAACTACATACAGAAAGATAATTCTTACAAAATGCGCAACTCCAATGTATATAAAAATGAATTTCAAAGGCTAATCAAGACACGGTTTACTTCCACGACATTGGAAAAAAAATGTACCTACTAAGTGATAAAGGTGGAAGAGAAAAACAATACAATTAACTCAATGGATAATCCCAAAAAATCACTGTAGTTTGTAAAAATGTCTACTTTATCACTATAGTTTATTTTTATCTAAATCTTTTTTTATGTTAAAAAATAAAGAAAGATTATTTATTATTTATGACTTTATTACTAATTTATAACTATTGAAGGTATTTTGAGTGTTTTTATTAACGTCAATGAGAATTTTAGATAAAAATGAAATCATATGTGGTAAAATAAATATTTTGTAAATTATAATAGTTTTTTGGGATTATCACTTAACTCATAGTTCAAGTAAAGGAAACGTGATTTAAATTTATAACTAAATAGAATAATTTCGAATGACATATCAATAAGTCATCCATGTTTTGTCCTACGAAAAGTGCAACTTACCCAAATTAATATGGTAGCCCATTTATTAAATTATACAAACCTAATTGTTGAACTTCATAACTAATGTCTGCCTTTTTAATGTCTCGTATAATTTGTGTCCACAAAGCTTCAACGGGCTTTGCTATCAATATCATTAACTGATTAAGTATTCATTCCATCATCAATTTATAAATTTATAAAAGCAAAAAGAGAGATAAGGGTGGTGGGCCAATGGTCATTTGACCCAATTAATATCTACCATTGTATGCATAAAGAAGCAGATGAATGAAAGATCAGAAAGAAACCATACAACGTATCCCATCTGAAAACAACCTGTCTTGACTGTGCTTTTTGTTCTTTAGCAGAGCTATCTTGTCACATCAAAGGGCCGGCCTGCAGCTCATAAGAAAGATGTTGTGTGTTTCCAAATGGACCACTCTTGTTTGCTTTTGAAAATTGAGTCCCAGATGACCATTTTGTGGCGACTTATGGGTCCACAAATCTGCCATCCAAATTAATGTGGTGTTTTATTTATTTATTTTGGTTAAGGTATATAGTTTGTAAAAAGAAAAAGTTTCATTTGTGCTTCTTTTCCAAGTTTGGTTGAGATATAAAAAGATTTTATTAGTTTATTATTTTTTGAAACTAGATTTTATGAGTTTCTAATCCATTAAAGACATCACATGTTATTTTGAAAGCTATCATCAAATCTTTCCAAGAATCTCTAAAGGGAAAAGAACCCAATTCTCTATTATATATTATTATTATTTTTTTTTCCAAAGACATGTTGTACTTATTTGTAATTAGGCTACCTTCTAGAAAATTAATATAACTGAACGCTTCAATACTTCATTAGGTGCAAATTCTGTATATGTATTTTATTGTTCATTCTAATTAAACACGTTAACATACAATGGAAATTATGTAATCATATCAGGGATGTATTTCCCTAGTGTTGAAAAAAGTTTAACATGCATGTTAAATTCTACGTAATAATTTAAAGGACATATATAGGAATCTTGTGATTAGAATTTAATTAGGAATTAATAAATTATGTTGTATTGCTTAGTTAGAGAAATGATTACCATTAGACTATACGTCTGTTCACAATAAATAAACATAAAATTAGGAAAAAGATTCGATTTTGTATATAAACAAATGATGATATAATTAGAAAGTTAAGAAAAGTATTAATATAAATAATAGTACAATATAACCGGTTTGCTTGCTCTAATAGGGCAAATCTTATCCTTAACTTGGCATCTGAAGCAGAACAAAAGGTAATAAAATTATAAAATTTCTCAAGAAAGGGATATAGTTCTTTTGAATATTTTACTTAAAAAAAATTTATACTTAAATGAAGTTGACATATTTTTATAGTTTGGTTTGCCAACCTTACCATATTACAAACTTTGTCATGTTAGTGAATTTATTTTGCGTTAATTAAACATATCTATTATAAGTTGGATAGGGGTGGATAATAAGGCCCATCAACACTGTATATACAAATTTAGAATATGTAATTAAAAGAAACGCACAAATCTATCACCTTTTTTCTTAATCGATTAGCAAGATGAAATTTTCATGTTGATGTTGAAGTATCAAATCTTAAAGGCTACTACCCCAAGTTGTTGTGCCTGGGTAGTCAAACATACCTGCATCCAATAATCAATGCGTGAGTTTGAGTACTATCCACAGAAATACGGATAATTACCATTAATCCTCTCATGTGTGGATAAATTTGTTCAAATCTTTTGAAATTGTAAAGACACTTTTCCTCTCAGAATAGAGGGTCTTTGTAAAAATGTTGTATTTCGGACTACAACATAGTGTTATCATAATGGTACGGTAGTTGTAATATATTTAAAAAAAAAAAAAAAAAAAAAACCCAACTGAAAGGCTACTTTTCAAGCTTTTAGACTAGCAGGGAGTTATAAGTCATTAGGCTAAAGGATTGAGTACTTTGTCATTAAACATCAAACATTTTATTCATAATACATGACACATAAGGAAGAACACATTTAGTCCTACAGAGAATTTAATCCTTTATAAGTAATCGGATATTTTAAGTTTAAGGGGTCTTTCGAAATTCTAATAAAAATTTTATTCTTCTAGATTTCTAGTCCATTTGCAGCATGTCTTGATAAAGAAGAGCAAACCTATTTAGTTAATTTGGTAGAATAGATGCACCTGTAGTAATTGCATTTTAGTTCTTTGTAGTTTTATAAGTTATCCACTATTTAAGATTTAATTCATTAGTTTTTTTTTTTGTTTTTTGGTTCTTTATCTACTTTTGGCTTAAATATATTTGGAATTAACAGGATGATGAACAAATAATGGATAATGCTATTTCATGTTGAAGAATAATAGGTACCATGAAAAGAATGAAAATGAACTTTGAGTTGGTAAAATTTCCTCTTAAGAATGGGCGCAAATTGCAAAAGACGACTATCACTTGGTAAAAAGATGTCCAACAATCTGACGACATCATCAGCAAGTAATGAATGTTCCCAGTCCTTCTGCAGTGACCTTCCTGCCATGAGCTAACAGAGAGCTGGTTTTGGACCTCTAAAAGGGAGCTTCGATGCTTTTGTAAGTTTCTACATTTGTTTCTTGCTTGCTTAATCTATCTGTATTGTATCAGATACATGAGAATGAGATTGTTGATTCTATATTCTTTTGTTGAAAAAAACAGCAATTAAGTATCAGATTGGCGCTGCTTGGAGAATAATCGTCATACGTGTAATGCAACCTTGAATTTCAAGTAATCATTTCATGCAGATGTGTAGTGTAGATTTCAGTCTTACATTTTGTAGAATATCTTCAACCATACAATAACCATCCAACTGTCTATAACCACCACACACTTATTATATCATCATATTCATATCAATACCTTCATGAACCTTCACTTCACAACGATAACATTCACAAAATTATCACACAAATATAAACTCTAACCAGGAATTGTGGCTTGACCGGGCGGTAATCAAGCCTAACTCATATTTTTGAGGGTGATTTTCAGCTGGTCTTCCTCCTGCCTAGGAGCTGCAATTCACCTTCTCTCCTAGAGGTTTCAGTTCCAAGTCGCTCCTAAAGTATTTTTATCTAAAGAGTCCGGTTTACAGTATTTGTATGTGTAATATGTAGGGAGCTGCAGTTCCCCTCCTCTTCTGGAGGCTTCAGTTAAGACCGCTCCTCAAGTGTTCCCATTTAGAGAGTCCGATTTGTAGTATTTGTATGTATAATATGTATTGTACTATGTCTATATATATGTATATGCTCTAACCCAATCTCATTTAAAATTTGCATGTAAACCCCTTTTTTTATGTCCACTACACTAAAACTTTTTTTTAAAAATCCATATCTTATAAATTACACCCACTACATTACCAATTATGTCCTTCTTTTTTTTCTATATATATGCTCTAACCCATTCTTATTTAAAATTTGTATGTAAACCCCTTTTTGTATGTCCACTACACTAATACTTTTTTTAAAAAATTATATCTTATAATTACACCACATACATTACCAATTTTCCGTTCTTTAAGTTTAAGAAAATGTCAATATATAGATGAATTATAAAATAACTTAAATAAAAAATAAAAATTGAAAACTATTAAAAAAATCTAAAAAACCAAAAAAAAATAAAAAATAAAGTGTTGCACCTCCTCTTAGATTTGGGAGAGACAATAGCATTTACCCTTTTCTTTGTTTTTATGTGGAGGAGTAGCAAATTCCTCCATATTTTGATGTAGAATAGAGGAGGCTCTTCCTCCATTAATTGTTTTGAGATATGGAAGCCTAGGTAATATAAGGTTTTGTTTAGTATAGTTTCTTCAAATAGATATTTTAAAAGTAGATTTTTTAAAAGAAGTTATAATTGTTTGGTTATCAATTAAAAAACTTTTTTAAATTATAGAATGTTTGGTTAAAATATTTTTAAAGCACTTTTATATTATTAATTTACCAAAAATGATATGAGAAAAAACAATAGTATATCCATTCTAAAAATGTAATTGTTTCAATCTCAACCATAAAAAATTAATCAATTGTAGTAGTAATAAAAATTTTATTGCTCTCTGCTAATTTTTCACTCCTGGTTTAATTAACCTCAAGAAATAAGGTTGTATTTCTCTACCCTTTTTTTATACATTTCATGGTTTTTGTAAAGTTCACCAATAATCAAACCAATTGCAATTTACACACACACACACACGTAATGTCTGTATATGCAATGTATATATACATAATCAGCATAAGATGAAAAAATTTGCAGTATATATAACAACCAAAGCCAATTAAAAAAAAAAAAAAAGAACACACACAATATAGAAAACTTATTAATTAAAGAGAAGTTCTTATATGTTTTATGAAATAAAATGAATGAAAGTAGAAGCTATATGTTTATATTTATAAAGAAAGTGTAATAGGGTTATAAGGGTACAAAGATAATAACAAAATAAAATATGGGTAAATTAGACATTTTAATCTTTTAAAAAAAGCTCAAAAAAATCTATTTTCCAAGTAGACATTTTTTAGCTTTTTTAATTCTCCAAAAGCTCTATTGGAATGTCAACCAAACAATGTAAAAAAAAAAAAAAAAATCAAATAGAGTTTTTAATATTAAAAAAGTATTTTGACTAGTAATTAATTTTACCAAACGTACACTAAATTTCAATTGCGGATTAATCATTAATGATCTGAAAACTTTTAAGTGACGTCAGCTTGTATAAATTGCAATTGGATAGGGGGTTAGGCTGATTGAATTTCGTGATAATGATCAGTTCTTTCAGATTGGATGGCAAACCCCTTTCTGGATATGAGTTGATATGAGAATAATGACTAACAATCAAACTTTGTAGTGATCTGCTGTTTTAATTTTTATAAATTTAGTTTAGTTAGTATAAATAAATAATTAAAAGTAATAATACCTTTTGAATAAATATTTTCATTTAAATTTAAAGATAATATTGAAATTTTGAAAACAAATAAAATAGAGGTGTAGATACCATTTTAAAAGAATGCAAATATCGCCACTTCAATCTTAAAAGTTAAAACATTTATGTTAGCAATTTTTTTTTTTTTTTTTTGAACATTTTATGTTAGCATTGAAACACTTCGATCCAATCTACAAAGACCCAACTCTTCATAGGCCCAAAACATCTCTCAAGGCCCAAAAAAATCAACAACACTGGATCCAAATTCTGATTCTTTCTTAATAAAGTTATCACATAAGTATAAACACTAACCTAATCTCAAAACAGTTGTGTTAGTTCAAACTTTACTTCCTCAAATATTTTAATAAAAAATAAAATACTGATTCTTCAAAAGAGAATTGCACTTTTTTTTGTTCACTAAATCAAGTAGAATATCTTCTATTTCAAAAAAAAAAAAAAAAGGTAGAATATCTTCAACCATACAATAACCATCCAACTATCTATAGCCACACATCACTTAATATCATCAATCCTCATATCAATAACATGCATGAACCTTCACTTCACAACACTAACATTCACGGAGTTCTCACACAAACATAAACTTTAACCCAATCTCCAAACATCTATGTTAGCCTTGAAAAACACTAACCCAATCTACAAAAACCCAATTCTTCTTGGGCCCAAAACATCTCTCAAGCCCCGAAAAAACCCTTCTGGCAATACTAGATCCAAATTCTGACTCTTTCTTAATAAAGTTATAAACTGTCAACCATCTTTCAAATATATAAATATAAATATATATATGTATATAATGCTTTTATAATCAGCTATACCTGATTTTAAAAGTAATGAGCCAACCAATCAAATTCATCTAGTTTTCTCTCATCCTAAAACATATTGTCTCTCTTATTTAATTCAAATACAATGACTGAATTTGATAGATTGATCTCTGATTTTAAAAGCGCTTTATATATAGAGAGAAGACTCTAACCCAATCTCAAAACATCCATGTTAGCATTGAACTACATTGACCCAAATGAACAAAATCCAAAATCTTGTTGAGGCCCAAAAAACCCCTCTCAAAGCCGAAAATCTTTCAAGGCCCAAAAAAGCTCTCAAACAACCCCTCATCCTAATTCTAACTCATTGTTAATACACCCTATCCAATTCTGATTACACCACCCTTGTCGCTCTCTTTAAACCACAATCGTCCTTTCTGCTCTCTCTCTCTCAAGATCTCTCTAAGCTTGGCGAAAAAGAAGAACCAAGAAAAAAAAAAAAAAAAAAAAGTGAAAAACAAAGCAAACACGGTAGCATAAGACAATGAGTAGGGGCAGTGGAGGTTGGATATGATCGGCACATAACAATTTTCTCACCAGAAGGTCGTCTTTTTCAAGTGGGTATGTGCTAAAATGATTGACCCTTTTTTTTGTTTTTGATGTTTTGTCATTAATGCTAAAAAAATATGATATTTTCATGGTTTTAGAGGCTTTGAGGTTTTGGTATGTGGTATTTCGTGCTATTGTTGATCGGTTAGTTGATGTTTTGATGATTTATTAGATACACTATTGTAGCTCAGTGTGAGTTTTGATTGTTAGTTTACAGAAGTGTATAGAAAGTTTTGAACTTTAAGCTTTTTAGATAATGGTTTGAGGGTTTTAGATGAGATGCTGTTTGTGGCTTGAGAAAATTTGTGGAAAGAGAGAGGAGAGAGATGGAAAAGTTGTGATTTTGTTGTCGCGCAGTTTGATGCTTGATTTGTTAGTCTAAGAAGAGTAGAGAAAGTTTTGAGTTTAAGGTTTTGGAGGGTTTAAGATGAGATGCTGTTTGGTTGGCTGAAATAAGTTGGTGTGGGGGATGAGAGAGAGAGAGGTGAGAGGAAAGTTTTGGTTTATATTTTGGTTAGCATAGAAGTTGTGGTCTTTTTTCTTTTTTTTTTTTTTTTTTTTTCATGTTATTTATTGGTTGTTGGACTTGCCGATGAGTGGATTTGTAACCAGGTTGTGTTTTGAATGGTTTGAGTAGAGTATGGCTTTTAAGGCTGTCAAGGCTGCTGGGGTGACCTCGATTGGTGTTCGAGGGAAGGATTCAGTGTGTGTTGTGACTCAGAAGAAAGTCCCGGTGAGTGTTATTGGTTGGTTATTGTTGAATTTTGGTTCATTTATGGCTTGAAGTTTTTGTGATTTTGTATAAAATTGGTGCAGACAAGCTTTTGGATAGTACTAGTGTCACACATTTATTCCCCATTACGAAGTACCTTGGATTGCTAGCAACCGGGATGACAGGTTTCTCCTTTATGCTTTATTAAGCTTTGTAGAAATTTTATTGTTGATATAAATCCGAATGACTAGATGTCCAAGTTCATGTTTTAGATATGGTATTAGTAAACCAAGTAATCATGAATGAAATTCTAGCGATGCATATGTTGTAATCTATGAATGATAGATATGTTGATCAAAGTAGGTGAGAACATGTTTCATTTTGTAGTGCCTGCTTTAGTGAGAGATGATGATATTGGAGAATCAAATTATTTATGTGAATGCCACCACACCTATGTTTAACATGTTTGAGCATGCTTAATATGTTTTCACGAACAAGAAATTGACTAAGTCAGCAAATAAGCTTCATATAGCACGATGGAAAGGTCTATTTGGATAATGTTTTATATGTTGCTACAATCACACAAAAGCATTCTCTAGTCATTGAATATTCTTTCCCCACAGGGTTTTTCTTTGGTTCAAGTTATCGGTCTAGAGTTGAGATCTACATTTATTATTTTGGTTACCATATAATAAATGTGATTCTGTATAATGCATTAAAATGTGTATTGTATGGAGCTCAGATGTCTACTTTTCATTTTCCAGCTGATGCAAGGACCTGGTTCAACAGGCAAGGAATGAAGCAGCTGAGTTTCGCTTCAGATATGGATATGAGATGCCTGTGGATGTACTATCTAAATGGTATATATTTTTTCATTTATGTCTTGCTAAGGCAAATTCTATTGGCACTTGTTTAGATTGTTGCTTGTTTCAACCATATCAACTGCTAAATCAGTCGTGCTGCATGCTTTTTGTTTTCCATTATTGGCATCCATTTATCCTATGTAATCTGTTTTTCTGTATATGTGATGTCTAGAATTCTCAAGTTTTCATATATGACATGCCATCATATTGCAAAATTCTTCCATTTTCCTCTTAAATGGTTCTTATATCATCTATCAATTGCCTTACTTTTGCCTTACTTTTCTCATGTTGAATGATTAAATACGTAAAATTAGTAGTGGGAAATGACATTGACTCATCTTATCTATGTGAAATTCTGTTTATGTACAGGATTGCGGGACAAATCACAAGTCTATACTCAACATGCATATATGAGACCACTTGGAGTAGGTTAGTTTCTAGTCCTTAACCGTTTTGGAAACATTTCCATGTCAATATGAGGCCCTGCATTGTGCAATAATGCACCAGTCATTGGAGTCTTTCTTTTTCTATATCAAATGTTATATTCAGTAGCCTTCTTACTGACATTGCCCTTTCGTTCCATTTCCCTTTTTCATTTTTGTCTTTGCGGTTGAAGTTGCAATGGTTTTGGGTATTGATGATGAATATGGACCTCGACTCTATAAATGTGATCCGGCTGGCCATTTCTTTGGTCACAAGGTATGTGGAAATTTTTTCTCTCATATTCTACTATGATCGCATGTTTTATTCTTGTGGTGGGCTATACTCTTTGAACTACCTAAAAATAGGTATCACAATATATATCTTATAAAATGAATTAAAATGGAAGACTATACGTGCTGTGCACACACACAAAGCTGTTTCTGCAGGATATGGGATACTTATGATCGGAGTATATATCATGTCATTTGCTCTGCCTTCAACCTTACCTTAGTTTTAACTCCATCATATTTACATCTAACAAAGTTGCAATAGCCAGCTGGTTCCTTCAATTGACAACATATGTCTATTGTGAATTTATGGCGATTGTTATGTTCAAGAAGGAGGACATTGACTGCATATTAACTTTAATCGTTTACCTAGTCATTGAAATTGATCAGCATATTAATTTACCTACTTTGTCATAAGTGTGTTTTTGCTTTATGATAAGATTTTTCAAGTACTTGCTTGTCTAGTGCAATATGGCTTTGAGAAGTTATAATTTATAAATTAATATCGTTCGTTCTCACCTATATGTGATGGAAGAGTTTTCATTGTTTATTATAGTTTCTTTTACGTTGAAGTGTTGAATTAAGTAAATTTTATTGAAGAATGCATTTTAACATGTTCTTAGGCAACAAGTGCTGGATTAAAAGAGCAAGAGGCCATCAATTTCTTGGAGAAGAAAATGAAGAATGATCCTGAATTTACTTATGAGGAAACTGTGCAGGTAAATATTGCTTTGTTTCTTTAATGCTGTAAACAAACTGATGAGGTCCAATTTCTTGGATATTTGCTAAAAGCTTCTACATTGTTTTCCCTTTTTGTTATAAATTTTGAACAAGTAATGCTATATTTTACGGATTTGCAACTTTTTTCGATCTATGCTTTCAAGTAGCCTCCTGTTTGATGCAAGCAATGGCATGTGTTTCCATTGTTATAATTAATCTCACAGACATTGGGCATCATTCTATTTCTGGAATCTAATATTTTTGTTTTTGCTTTCTACTTGTAGACTGCGATTTCTGCCTTGCAATCGGTTCTGCAAGAGATTTTAAGGCCAG